>CAAKMY010074840.1:298-12528 GCA_901111285.1 Corrigiola litoralis | reverse complement strand
GTTTCTCATTCCAAATCTGTAAAATCAGAATTTCGATCAAATAATGCCCTGGCATTCAATGCAGGTAGAACTATATGGTTGCTCAGCTGGAGAGAATCTTGACTCATCAAAAAATAAATCATATGCCTGGAACCAGATTTGAACCGGTGACACGAGGATTTTCTGTCTTTTGTAAGTCATTTTGATTAAAGAAAACATTAATTACACGAGTCCCGGTCATTGTAGCATGTGGGTCGCCCAGGCCGGCTCCTTGTACTAATTTCTCCTGACATGTTACTAATTCTACAAGCATAGAACATATTTGAGGAAAATTATAATTCTCGTGCTTTTTATTCATGAATACCAATAGTAGAGGACGGTTTCTTCAAACAACAAGGATGCCTTTGGCATATGATATCCACATTGGGTTTCCTTAGTCCAGGCCGAAGAAACAATGCAGATGACAGCAACAAACACAAACCTCACAATATCATCACCAATCTCTGGAGTTATGCTGATGCTCCTCCGTCGTAATCTACGAGCTTCTAGTGTTGGTGCACCAACTGATCTGTATACCAGGCATACGAAAAGCTAAATGATAAGCTCTCATGGAAGAGATTTGCTCAACATGATGGTTATAATATCTCAACCAGTAACCAAGTGACTGACATGTACAGGTGACTGATAGAAAACAGGTGTCCAGCAAATTACCAAAACTAGAGCACATTTTTGCATATTTCCTTATATATAACTTCTTAAACCTCTAGCGAACATCGAATATCTCAAACAAACAAGTTATTCTTTATTTTACACACACAGACACACTCGTAGATAAAAGAAAATAAAGAAACTTCTAAGCTGTTAAGAATTAACTAACAAAAGAGAACATAAAAATTGTCTTTATGCAAAATGTACTCCCATAACAATATTCCACAACTCATAACCGTGTCTAACCAACCAGAAAAATCATACGAAACTAAAATATACAGATATTCAATCAGCATTACAATTAGTTTCAGAAACACTCTAATATGCACAACGTCCTTCCATCACTACCTAGAAACAGAAAGAAAAAAATTAGGGTAAAGAGCCAGGAAAGCGAGCATCTTCTATAAGCTCAATACAAGTTAGTTTGCCAGATATTCACGACCAAGAAGTATTGGATTCTCTTCATTGATAGAGTAGATCATTATTAGTAAGGCTGTTCGAAAAGAATCAGATTAAAACACGTCTCATTCAGGGGAACAGATCTTGCGATACATCCCAAACTGCATGATGAGCATCCGAAAGTTCATTGAAAAATGCAGAGGCATCAAATAATATTATAGTCAACCAAGTAAGAAAGAACACTTAACAAAGCCATATCATGTTGACAACCAAGGCTGGGAAAGTATTCATCCAGTTCTGCATGTTTATATATACCATCAGCCACGACTTAAATTAAGAGCAATTAAATACCTTGATGAACCAGGATCATCCGCTAAATCTCTTAAGGATTTTCTATCACCACCAAGCATAGATCGGCCGCGTCCACGGAAGGAAGGATGCTCTGGGCTGCGACAACCAAACCATAGATCAGACATATCCAGATAGTATTATGTGTGCACAATTGCTCAGAATCAACAACAACCTCAGGAAGGCCAAATTATGCTTGATCTAAAACAATATTTTGACGACTCCAGTACATTTAAAACAACAGAAGAATTTTCAGAATGCTGCAGGAAAGAAAAAGAGAGGAAAGAACCAACAAACAGGTAACTGAAAGTAAAATGATGAAGATATGTTGATCTGATAAGTCCAATTACAAGTTCAACAAGAAATAGTAGCTTTACATTTCTCTTTCCTTTTACGTCTATTTGACACAAGAAGGGTACAAAGGAGAGGAACTGCAAGACAGTTTCCGGAGGAAAAAAATAAAGGAAAAAAGAAACAAGACCCACCATAAACGTGATGCACTGCCATACGAATTATAAAGAACGGTTATATTTAGGCAGCATAGAACAAAACGCGGTTTGTAAGTATCGACACCGATTCAGCTGATCACGCGGAAAACATTTGCATGGATAGCTGTTACAGAAACGGACATTTGGACTTCTTAATTACAAACCTACGCAAACTATGGAATAGAGATATTGCTGCATGCCCTTCACCTCATAATTGATGATTTCTTTATTTGGGAAGTTACAAGGATTTCAATTCCTTATCTGTGCAATGAGCTTCCCATGCGACGAAAAGTTCACCAATAATATGATCCGTAAAAAAAATTTGTTGCATACTAACATAATTACGCCACAGGAAACATTCACATAATGGTAGGTTGCATCTGCCTTATTGAATTTACAATTAATCACTTCCAGCAAATAACAATGTTAGATAGTAGAGATACTGAATCCAATAATTTTAAGGGTTGGCTTAACTACGCTGGTAAAGGTAAGGAAATTCAACTGATCAAAATACAAAACTTCACAAGTCATAACTATGGATTAAGTAAGCAAGCATCACCTTAAGATTAGGTTAAGCGATAACTGGATGTTTTATAAGATTCTTCTTTGAGAAAAGCACAGTAAACAAGATACTAGAAGCTTATTATAAAGGCCTAGAAATGTCAACATGAATACCAAAAGGTCTACTTTTCAACAACCCTAGACCTTCTTATGTAATTGAAACCTAGAAGCTAAGCTTGTCCTTCATGAACTACAAATGCAGCATAAGGGTGCATCTTTAACAAAAATATCATTAGAAAAAACCAATCCTCATCATTTGAAGATAAAACCAAGGAACACCTTGAACTAGCAGTCCGCTGTTCAGCAATGACCTTCCTCCGACTCCGTCTCCAAAATGTTGTCGCAATGTTTGGTTCACTATGTGATAAACTGAGGAATGTTAAAAAATCAGCTCAACATGAGCACTTAGAAAAACAGAAACTGAATACGGAAGGCACACAAATGGCCAAATTGTATAATGTCCCGAAAGCATTGCCTGAAACCTCTAGCCCCAAACAAGATTTATAAAAGAGGTAAAACAGAAGTCACAAACACAAAATGTGAAAACACACGAAAAGAATCCAAATACCTCAATCTTCTGTCAATACCAGTTGCAGATCTCAGCATTCTATTCTGCAAAGAAGGGCCAGGGGAATTCATATCGAACCTCCTTGCAAAATGACCAGTCTCATCTTTCTCTGCACTGATACGAATAAAAGAATATTGGTCAAAAGTCAAGTGCGTCAAGGAAACAACCTCAACATAGAAAGTTGCACGGGTAAGACAGGAAGAGCCCTTTGCACTAATAACTAAAGCTGCCCAGATCTTGAATCCATCAACCACACCCCAAAAAAAAAAACAAAAAAAACAGGGGGTGGGGTGGGGGTGGGAGTGGGGGTGGGATCCTCAACCTATCTAAAGGAACTGGAGTAATGCCATAATAGAAAGAGCTGTGGTGCAGTATTAATTAATTACAAGTATCAACGGTCATGTTTAGAACAGGACGACAGAAAAGTTGCAGTATTAATTAATTACAGAAAGAGCTGTGGTGCAGTATTAATTAATTACAAGTATCAACGGTCATGTTTAGAACAGGACGACAGAAAAGTTGCTTGACCAACCTGTCATGATCACCTCTATCAGAAAAGCCATACAGAGGACTGTTTGGCTCTAGAGGTGAGTCACAAGAATCATTTTCTGCCGAATCACTCTCCCCAGCTGCTGAAATATGGTTTAAGAGAATTGCCCTGGTGGATCGAGGTATCAGCTGACCAGGAAACCTCACAAGATCAACCAGAAGTTCCACAGAGTTCAACACTACTACTACAGACATATGCTTATATGAATCTGTGCACTCAATAATTCCATCATTGGGCAATCCCTAAAACGAAAAAAAAAAAGTAAGGTGACATACAAGTACAAATCAAATACATAGAAGTAACAAGCAAGGCGAGCAAGAAAAGATCAAACAACCAATATAAGAATGAGGGCAACATACCACCATAAGCTTGCTTTCTAAACCTACAGTGTCAGCTAGAACTTTGAATAAGATTGCACGAGGACGACATGAACCATGTTTTATTTGCCCAAGCAATTGAACACCTCGACCGATGGAAGATTCTTCTAATGAAGCTTTCACTGGACTGGACTCCAAAGTAGGACGTTTGTAAAGATCGGAAACCTAACCACAGAGTCATAAAGGAGAGGAGAATGAAAATCAACTTTATTGAAGAGGCAAATATCCGAGAACAATCCCTGTGTCGAAACACCAAAAGCCATAACCCACACAACAGAAAAGTACTCAGTATATTGCCACAGAACAAAAAGTAGACTCAAGTGTAAACATAACGAGCATGTTCATATCAAAGATGCTAAGGACAACTGAAGAATCTTGACAAGTAAAAAAACAACCCGGGGGTGTGGGGGGGTTCTCATGAATAATGTATGCTAGCAATCACAATCCAGGGAAGGAAATAAAACGACCACAAAAATAAACAGAAAACAAATAAATAGTCAGTGGAAAGCTACACAGGGGGGAGGGGGGTGCTCATGAATTATGTGTCAACGCAATTACAATCAAGGAAAGGAAAGGAAATCAAACAACCAGAAAAGCAAGCAAGAAACAAATAAATAGTAAGTGGAAGGCTACACACAAAATATGTTGCAAAATTCTCACCAGTCCAGCAATCTTCTTGATAATAGCAGCCGGATTGGAGTTTAATCCTTTCACTAGAGCTGTGATAAGCTGCTTAAGCATATGAAGTTTCTTATCCCTCTGAGCATCTACAAGAATAATATCAGCCCTGAAACCATCAGCTTCAAGAGAGGAAATCTCATCCAGCGTAGGCAGACGATCGAACATTTCCTTAAGCTTCTTATCCTGCAAACCATTGCAACAAATCAGCTTATACTCCGTGGCTGTAATCACAGTGTTCTTTTTCTGAATCATGTCTTTTCATTCCTAATCATCATCTAGAGAAATATCATAAGTCATTATCATTGTTTACTTTCCATATATATTTTGAGACACGAGAGATGGAAGAACACGTTTCTGATAGTCAGTACCGCTCACCGGAACAACAGAATAAAATCCATTAGGAATAGGTTCAGATAACATTCCAGAGCTCCAGAGAATATGAGATGCAGTCTCAGACGATAGCTCATCCTGCTCATTGTGTCTAATAACTTCCTTGTGACTCAATGCCTCCTCTTGAGGAGCTAAAGAAACAGACCTAAATTTTGCCACAAAATCTGAAGCCCACCAGGTAGAATTAGAAGGCCCTTGTTCTGCTTGCCCAGTGTCATCATGTGTCTCCTCCATGCTGTCAAGTGTTTAAAATATAAAACCATTTCGCCGCCACTGATCACCCCATAAAAGACGTAGCCGATCGAGGTTTCGATTCCAAACAAAAAATCACTGCCCTGATTTCTTGCAGTTTGCTTTCCGTGATCTGGGGGCCATGCAACCTGCTGAGTAAAGATACCAGAGTCAATCACCTTTACCATCTTTCTACCTTTTTTCCTATTTCCTTATTCTTCACATTATTCTATAACATGTATATATGACTACAGATATATGACCTTCATACCGTTCGTTAAGCTTCAAAAGAGTTCTAAATCGAAATGTTTGTAACTCAACTTGACCAAAAATTTAGGATGCAGAATGGAGCGAACATCAAATATCATGTGATACTAAGTCAAAACCCTCAATAGTAAATTTCTTTAGTAATTTCCAGAACTCCAAGTTACAAAGCACTACATATTACAGAGAAATACAAGGTTCAGCAGATAACATTCCCAAACTATCAGACATGGATTACTCACAGCAAGCTGAGGCGCTGAGCAACGCATGTCAAATAAAAATACTGTTCCAGGCTCAGTGGACTCCTTTTTCGTGAAACACCAAACTTCCTACTAAGGTAGTAAGGTATCATACTTCTTTTTGAAGTTTAGATTTCACCAAAAACACATCTCTGCATTATTGCGCTATTATTCCATGCTTTGAGGATCAACTAATGATGCATTTTACAAAGATGTATGGCAAAAACATAAATATGCCAAACTTAACATGTCACTGCTGAGGGCTTACCATTATAGCAAATCAATGAAAAATTACCTCACAGATTGCCTATGCAACTTGACCTTCGTGGCCACTGCAAAAGTTTCTACCAATTAAATTATGATTAACCTAATGGAGTTATGATCTATGGATGGGAAGAAAGTCAATAGTAATAATTCAAGTTTCTGAAGTATGTCCGTAAATATATTGCCCACAATAGCATAGTGCATCACCATACCATATACCCTTTAACATAATATAATATTGCTTAATGATACAAACACTTCATCCAAGGGTGTGGCAATGAGAGCACCACAAACTAAAAAGAGCTTGTTGCTAGAGTATGTTACAGATCAAAAACTATTAAAAGCAGTCAAACAACGGCTGTAGCACCAAAATATTACAGAAATTTCCCATGAACAAAGCTAAGCATGATACACAAGTTTTTAATTCCCACCTCCTGATTCAAAGCCACACTCCCTATTAAATATTTTCTTCATCAGGTCTTTCTAGGTCCAATGGAAGTCCACTGCTCCTACTCCCATTTACTGAAACTAATTAACCCTTCACACGAGGCCCATACCAGTGCCAGACACGAGAAGGATAAGGGTGCGAGTGTGTTATCCAAACCTTAACAATGCGAGACGTCCGGCAGAAGAGATATAAAGGGAGGCTGGCATGACATAGGTAGACGAAAAGGTGTATGAATCCTATATTAAATGATTTTGGCCCAATGTCTCACCGGTCTCTCTATTTCAAAATATGACCTACGTATCTACCCAGCAAAAAAAAAAAGGCCCTCTGACCTAAAATCATCATTGTTGATCGATCTCACTTCGAAAGACCCCAATACCCGAAATTAAAAATTGAGTTGCATTTCAAAGATGTGTCTCACTACCCATGTCCTCATTCGAAGATACCGTGTCCATGTTTCAAACTTTGAGTCATTACGAGTCAAACACATTGGTTTGCACTTGAATCCGACTCTCATACCAAAGTCAAAGTAACATAGATGACCACACACAACAGTTCCAAAACATCCAAGCGTCCAACTCAAGCCTTTCAGGCACAAACCAGCAAAATGTACTAAAATTACTTACTTTACTCAATCAGATATGCTTACTCCATAATGTCGAAACAATTAAAAACCCTTATGCAATCATTAAACCTCTACATCATGCCATCCCAAACCTAACTTAAATCAGACAATCCATCTATATGGCATTAGCCAATCCACCCTAAAAATCTATCCTAAGAAAACAATAATCTTATCAACTAAAGATAAGCCGTTAATGCTATGATCACAAAATCACACTTGAGCTAAGTCAACAAAACAGCATTAATAACAATTGATCACCCACAAAAACATTAATGTCATCACAAATGGAGATTATAATCCAAATCTAGCATCATCACCACTCAATAAAAGCCAACCAATGACCTACATTTACAATCAAAAACACTGAAAAAGCTCAAAACTTGCTCATCTAACACAAAATCCAAGACAAACCCACTTCATAAATCATCAAAAGAAGACAAACCCATATGATCAAAACAATCCCACACTTCAAAATTAAAAAGCACATTTCTTGATCATTATTTCAAAAAATCACAAAAAAGATAAAGAAATGGAATTTACCTCACTAGCAGATCCAAAAATGTGAATCACTGCCTAAAACCCAATAAAAGTTTCAATCTTTATCAACAAATAATACTAAGCATGTGCCAAAATCAACAAACTTGGTAAAATATAAGGTAAATTTGATTAATAATGAGAAAAATGATTATATGGGTGTATTTTTTTATTTTTTTTGGTGGCTAAAAATAATATGGGTATATAAAGGAGAGGAAAATAAAAGGAGGGTTTATGTTAAAATTTTGATTTGGTGTGATTTGATTTGTTGGGAAAATAAAAAAGGAAAGAAATAAAATTGTTGAATAAAATTGAAATAGTAAAAGAGGGAGGAAAAAGAGAGAGGGTGTGAGTCACGTGCTGTGTGAGTGAGATCTTTTTATGAGGGAGTGTCCGACAGCCAGCTGGCAAAGTGGTGGCTCACCAACATCCACACACCTTCCTCCGCGTGAATATTTTTGATGCTTTTTTATTTTTTTTATCTTTTTTGGTATGGAAGAAATGTTGTGCACTTGTGCATGTTATTATTATGATGATGATATAAGATGAGATGAGATGAGATGAGGCTTTAATAAATGGTGTGTGAAATAGAGGGATTTATTAGGTGTACCTGCATTTTGGTGTTGTTTGGATGACATTTAGAGGTTAGATGACATTTAGAGATTATATTTGATGTATGATAAAGTTGGTGTTAAGAGTTTTGAATCGGGGTGTATCGATAAAGATTATTTTTATCTTATTTTATATAATTAATCAATAGATTCACCAATTTAGATTTGTTTGATAAATTCACAGTGATATGTTGACATAACAAAGAGATTTATTAGGTGTACCTGCGTTTTTGTGTTGTTTCGATGACATTTGGAGGTTACATTTGGTGTATGATAAAGTTGGTATTAAGAGATTTAGATCGGGGTGTATTAGTAAAGATTAGTTTATCTTATTTTATATAATTAATCAATAGATTCACCAATTTAGATTTGTTTGATAAATTCACATAGTGATATGGCGACATAACAAAGAGATAAATTAGGTGAACCTGCGTTTTTGTGTTGTTTCGATGACATTTAGAGGTTTGGTGTATGATAAAGTTGGCATTAAAAGTTTCATATTGGGGTGTATCAGCAAAGATTATTTTATCTTAATTTATATAATTAATCAATAAAATCACCAATTTAGAGGTGTTTGATAAATTCACATCGTGATATGGTGACGTAACAAAGACATTTATTAAGTGGTCCCGCGTTTTTGTGTTATTTGGATGACATTTAGAGTTTACATTTGGTGTATGATAAAGTGGCATTTAGAGTCTAGAATTGGGGTGTATGAGTAAAGATTTTATATCTTATTTTGTTCCTTAATTAATAGCATCACCCATTTAGATTTGTTTCATGAATTCACATAGTGTTATGGTAACATATCAACAATTACGGACATCAAATGGAACGCCGAATAGCACAAAAGATCTTTATTCAGGGTAAGGTACATTATATAAATAGTATACTATCTTGACTTCAAACGTTTCTAATTGTACAAAATCAATAGTGATTACATTCTATGTATATCATGCCATGCATCTTTTTGTTTTTGGGTAGATAAGGTGTGGATCCTATTTTCGTCATGAATATGATCTAAATCAAAATATTTTTATAAAGTCGTTATAAAAAACATATATGATATATTGTATACTTGAATTGTAATACAGAATTCATAGATTTCATATTGAATGTCGTGGTTAACCTGAGCAATATGATAGAAAAGAAAAATAGTTGGGTAAAATCTGAATTATATAAATAGACCATGGCAAATCATCCCTAGCAAAGGGATAATCTATGTTTGGGCCTTAATAAGCCATACAAACCCATAAGTTAGCCCAACAAGGGTTATTTACTATCATCCTCATGACATCATCATGGTACCAAAATGACCTAAGCAATAAAGGCACTATAAATACTACCTCAAAATCAGTGTAAAGATAATCACAAAATCCCTACTTTATTCCTTAAAACTAGTCTATTATCACTGGTCTTGTCACATCAATCATCTTAAATACTCTTTGCTTTTAAGCATAAGAAGGGGGATCTAACCCCCATCCTCCTTTGGGGCTAGTGTTTCTCCTGTGGTTGCATGTCCAGGAGGATAGGAAGCCCATCCAGGAAACGGTCTCTTCATGCGGAAGCCACTTTGCACATGATAGTCCCACTGAAATAACTCTCAACTTACTAATTCTAGTCTGATACATTTCTTACCGGAACATTTTGGCGCCGTATGTGAAGATGAAACCATTGACACAACAATCCCCGGAGGACACTTGAGTCTGGATCATCCAACAGTCATAGAAAAGAATGTCCAGTAGCCTCACCTGACTGAAGAAAGACTCTTTGAACTCTTGGGACAATTTGGACAATCTCTTAGAGAGGAGATAAGGCAGCAAGCAGTGCTAGCTCCTTATGCAGCGGTGGAACCACCAGATTCCAGACCAGGAGCTCCAGAAGTCCATCGAACTGACTCATAAAGGAGAAGACAAGAGATCAAAGCTGGGAAGCAACCTGTTTGGCAAAGGCTAACCCACTATCCTTTCCAGTCAGCTCGCAGAATTTTGGATGTTGAAAGAGGCAGTGGAGATGTCATGAATGTGATTGAAGCCCGAAGAGCAGAAAGTGAATTCCACTGACAGTCACGAGGAGACGTGAGAACCTTCCTGAATGCACAGAGGTCCGAACGAAGATCAAATTGCCAGTGCTCTAACACTGGGCCCTCTCCATATGCAGCAGACGAAGAGATCATTTCTAGCTCAAGACAGTTTTCACCTCCTCGTGAGAGAAGTCAACCACATTCCAGAGCAGCCCCTCAATGCGCAGGTCAACCTCCTAAAAGAATGTATGAGAAACAAAAAGCCTCAAGTGTAGTCCATGTCCTAGATCGCCTGGGAGGAATTCGAATAGGGGCAACGGTGAAGACTCTTTTCTCATCTCGTGTCATGACGACACCTAGATGGGAGAAGGTAAAGATTCCACATTTCTACGGATTGAAGCATATGATGGAACTACTGATCCGAACGATCACATCAGCACCTTTTGCAATCAAATGTACTATCAGGGTGCAAATTATGCCACCTGGAGCCGTTATTTTTCATCCACTATGAAAGAAATAGCCCAAAAATGGTTTAACAAGCTCCCGTTAGGTTCCATCGACAACTTTGAGGACATGGAAACACTTTTCACTAATCATTGCATGACTTGTCGACAAGAAGCAAAGACAAGCATGCACTTGCAAAGGGTAATTCAAGATCCCAAAGAGTCATTGCATAGCTACTTGAAGTGGTTCACTTACGAAGCTTGTCAAGTTCCTGGAATCTCTACCTATGCTGGTGCACTTGTGGGAGCAAAAGCCTTTATCAAAGCCACCGAAGTATGTGAAGAGTCCAAACTAGAGGCAAGGAACTCCAAGGAAGAACCCAAGGCTAAAAAGAAAGAACAAGTGAATGTGGTCTCCAAGAGCAAAAATAGGAAAATAGAAGAAATTCCATTATCCACTTCACATACATATGCACATGAGTTTATGGAGCTTCAAGGAAAGAAAAAGACTTCATACAAAACTCCCTTAGCACCAGAAGATGTGAAGTACTGCCAGTACCATAAGAACTAAGGACACGTCAGAGCAGATTGCAGGGAAGTCAAAAGAGCTATTGAAGAGTTGATTCAGAAGAAGAAGCCCAATTATAGGACAGAGAAGGATCTCAGAAAGTGAGTGAACATGCGTTTCTATTTGACCCGAAGTTCTCTTATTTTGACACTGTGAACAACATATCAGGAGGGTGTACTCCCTACTAACATTTCATCTCCCTATGATCAAAGCTACGCGAGTACGAAAGACATTTCGTTATCAGGTTTGACACAGACGAATTACGGTGTCTACACCTACACATTCATTAGAATGAAACAAGCCGACAATGCAAATGATAGAATCAAATTTGGAATACATTGTCATTCAATCACATATGTATTTAAGTATCCAACATCAAACACAATGCTGGACAAGTAGTGTTACACCTTACACACAGTGTCCCTAATCCAAATTTAGTTGCACCATATATTTAAATTGCCTTTTGGCAGGGAAAAGCTTGTTGCAATTTTTTTGGAACTTGGGGGAGGCCACTGCCCCTATGGTCCTCCTGTAAGTTCCGCCCATGTACAAGAATTTTTGTCTCACTCTATTGATCGGTTTTTATTTACTACTTTGTAGTCTCCTATCAAACAAAATGAGAGAAAAAAAAAACATTCAAGTCAAACTTTTATGGATTCATTCTATCATACTAAAAGTAATCAAGGTTTTTTCTTGTTACATTGAAAAAACTATAAGTGTTGTAATATATGGTCGCCTTAGGTAGTTGAACGGATGAAAAGTATAAATGTCACACAGTAAAAAGAACTATTTACTTGCCTATAAAAGGCGAGCTTACGAGATGAATAAAATGGTAAGCTTGAACCATATATCTTTGCAAGCTTATTTCTCCCCTATTTCTATCTTCCATTCTGAGCTAGTTTCTACTACGTTATCAGCACGAGTTTGCTCA
>CAAKMY010074720.1:0-10241 GCA_901111285.1 Corrigiola litoralis | reverse complement strand
TTATAATAAATCTCTCTATCCAATTATTAACCACGTTCGTGAATCAATTAATTAAATAGTTGCTACTTAGGAGTTATCAACCACATTCGTGAATTAAACAATTCTAGCAATAGATTAATAACAAGTATAGCTAGGTGATCAATCTAGCATGCAAGCATATTAATCATATAATAAAGCAATAGAGATTTATCAATACTTAACAATAATTATGCAAAGGATTAGAAACTCACAATTAATATAACTCAAATCAATGTCTGAACCAAAGTATTAAGGAGTTAGTTCTCCAAAGACATGAAGAACTTTTGTGAGATGTAGTCTAGAATAATGAATGAATAATACTGAAAAACTAAGTACTAGGGTTTAAATATACCCTAAAAGGTGTTTTAATACAATTAGGAAACTATATAATCATCCGGAACAAACCGGGTAAAATTAGGAATATCTGATAACTAAGTGATCACTCACCGAAGTACTCCGCGCGAGTCGCGGACAGTGAACTCCGCGAGTCGCCGAAGGTCTCCGCGAGTCGCGGAGATCCATCTTCCAAAAACCCAGCTACTGCCTCCGCGAGTGCCAAAATGGCCCGCGACTCGCGGAGGTCTATAGCTTCCAATCTCCACTTCTTCTCTTTGTCGAGCTTTAACTTCTCTTAAAACTCCTCGATAATATCCCGAGCCAAAGTAAAAGACCAAAGTACCCCTGCACTTGCGATATTGCATTACAAAACATGATATGTCGTCATTTCACAAACCTAATGAACAACCATCTAAACAAGTCGAAAGGGGTATCTAAAGTGGAATAAAAACAACAAATTGTACCCTATAAAATAGGGCACATCATGGGTGTTTTAGCTCGGTCCTTTGGGTGCTCACCCGAGGAGGTCTCTTAGTTTAGATGCTCGAGGTGGCGGGTATTGGGATGGAGGATCCATACCAACAAGCAGCTCCAGAAATCAATCAATAAGTGTTTATTGATCAAGCTCCAGGTAGGTGACTAAATATGTGATTTATTTAATTTTAGCTTTAATTCATACATGTCAACTCAATAAGATCTTGGGATTAGTTAATTAAGAACTAACACTAATTAGTGGGAGTAATTAGGGATTTATGACCAACACCAAGGAGGTGGGAGTCTGCACCGAAGAGGTAATCTCCTTCAACCTCATACTTGAACAACTATCGTTCCTCTTCATGTTAGTCTCCTTATCCACAAACTGGCACCCTCCCCCCCTCCCCCTTTGTCGTCATCGTTTTCACTCTCCACCCTAGGCACCTTCCATATGCATTGGTTATTCTCTCCACCCCTATTGGCTATATGGACCTTCTTGAGGCTATCCACCATCCTAGCAACCCACTACAACATAAAAGAGCTACTGCAACCTCCCTAGTGCAACAGTTTTCGAAACTGTTGCAATAGGGCCTCTACTGCAACGGTTTTGATCTTACAGAATTTTGTTTGAGGCTATTGCAACACTTAAGGGTTATCCGTTGCCTTACCCAAAATATGTTACAATTAGTCCGAAGCTATTGCAACAGTTAAGTAAATTCAATAAAAAAAAAAAAAGCAAAAACACGGAAAGGGCCAATAATTGTAGCGCGGGATCATTTATCATTTTGCCTCCAATAACCAAAACCCCCTAAAAGAAAAGTTTTGTCTTCTCTGTAAAAAAAAAAAAAACCAAATTAAAACCCTCTCACAAAACCCCAATGGCTGCTCCTCCAATTCAATTGATTGTTACTCGCTGCTCATTCGTCCTTGTTACTGGCTGATTTGTTGTTCAGAACTTCTTCAGAACTTCAATATTCTTGCTGGTTTGTTCTTACTTCTCTCTCTTTACTTTACTTCAATTTTATATTTTCTGTGATTTTTCCCATTAATTGGTTACAAATTGCAAAAAGGTAATTGAATTTTTGACAAATAATGGAAACCCATGATTGTTTTTATTGAAAGATTGAAACTTTAGCTTTTTTTTTATCAAAGGCTAAGTTACTCCAGATGGGTAGTTGTAGTTTTGCAGGAATATTCATGGGGAGACATGATTGTTTTTATTGAAAGATTCAAACTTTAGCTTGTTATTGATTAAATGCTAACTGATGTATGATTGTTTGTGTTGAAAGGCTTAAATTTTAGCATATTTTCCTGATCAAATTCTTAGAAATTTTAGATGGGTGTTTTAGTTTCTTAGGAATTATGGAACCTTAGCTCAGTTTCTTGCTGAGGTCATTGATTTGTTGTTCATTGCTCGTACATACAGACTGGCCAAGAAACATCGTTGCCCTATTCATATATACTCTGCTTCCATTGTCGTCGTTAGTCATCTAATTAGCTCGTCGCTCGCTCGTGGTCGGTGCTTAGTCTTTCCTGTTGGTACTCGTTCGTGGTGGGTGTTGATTGCTCGTTGCTCGCTGTCGTCCTCCTTGCTACTTGTTCGTGCTATTCTGTCTTGACCCAAGTTTAGCCACCACCTGGTCTTGAAAATATTCACAGGTCAGCACCATTGTTTGGAGAAATATGTGTGCGAATATTCGAATTGATTACCATACATTCATATATTAGTGCTCCTGAGTATCTGGATGTATATAGACAAAGGATTTGTCACTAGTTGACAAAATAGTAGGTAGGCTACTCTTAACTATATAAAGCTATATGCGTGTAATTGTAAGAGTGCACTCTTGAATTTGGAATTCTGAATATAAACCAACTGTAAGTGTGGGCTTGCCCATATACAATCAGAATATATTCTTTTCGGTCTCCTCGCTACTTCTTCGTACTCTTTAATCTTGACCCAAATTTAGTACATCCTGGTATTGTGTTTTTTTTTTTTAAATTTACTTTGCGTTTTAACTTAGAATTATATCTTGGTTGTCAATCTTTCTATTTTTTGTCGGTGGATACCTGTGACTAGTACATCCTGGTATTGTTTTTGCGTTTTAATTAGAAGTAATACATGTGAATAGTACATCTTTTGCCAAAAATTTAGATTGGAAATCATGGGTACGTTGTTTTGCCATGTCTAAACTATACTTTGATGGAGTGTTTAAGCATGTTATTGCGTTTTGAGGATTATTCCAGCTCCTAGTCATATTCTGATAACAACCATAATGTTAGGATCTTTGATTGGAAAAAAAATTCTTGACAATTTACCGTTGATTGGAAAAAAAAAATTGATTGAGTATTACATCTGACTTAAGGCGCAATTTTCTCCTTTACATTCAGAGTTGACTGTTTGCATCTTTCCTTTTTGTGAAGTATATATATTCTGTAGTACTACGTACATCGTAACTCTGCTTTTATTTGTTTTCATCACTTTTCCCTTTCACATTCAGATTTGGTTTGACATATATGCAATATTTATTTGTGTCTCTTAAGGAGTGATTATTTAGTGTTGTTACACAAGAATTAAGATCCGATGAGACCACCACCCTATTTGAGACCATTTTTTCAAGGCACCAAAAAAAAATTAATTTTTTTTGGCTCTTATCAAAGTGGTCTCAAATAGAGGGTGGTCTCACCGGATCACAACCGTGTTACACGATATAGTAGTTTGTGATTACTATATTATAACTGATGAAATTTATGTGTTTATTATCTATCACGCCAGCTTTGAAGATCTTTTTGAACTTGAAGCATGGCAAGTCGAGGGTACAACAATAAAGCGACAAGAGATGTAAGTGTGTATATAGTAGATAATGAGTTCATATTTTTGGTTATTACTTTGTCTTTGACATCTTATGTGGTCTATATCAAATATGAAATACAAATTTACGTGTACCTTTTACAATAAGTTGTATATGTATTTGCAAGTCTAATTGATAAGGAAACTCACTTTTTTTTCTTTTTAAAACATGATAAGGTAAATTAGTTAGGACAACCAACCTTATGCCCAATTATTTTTGCTAAATTTAGGGCATGGATAATGCATAACGCGGTAGTACTTATCCTAAATGGGGCGATGAATATGAAAATAAAGTGGAGGAATATCTCGAGAAAGCATTTGCAACTGCAGCACAAGGAGATCAAATTCAGTGCCCCTGTAAACATTGTGATTTTCGCTATTGGTTTCGTAGAAATGTTGTGAGAGAGCATGTGATTTGCAATGGTCATTGTTTAAGAGTTAAAAAGCATTTTGATAGTGAGATGTACATGGATCAGGATAGAATGACACTCGATCATGGTGCATCGTTCAATGTTGATGGTAATGGAAATATATTGCATGATTTCATGGAGGGTCCAAATGAAGAGGCAACTAAATTCTTTAAATTAGTTGAAGATGGTAAAGAAGAGTTATACCCTGGTTGCAAGAAATTCACTAAACTTTCGTTCACTGTTCGCTTATTTCTTTTTAAAAGTGATCATAAGTTAAGTAATGCAGCTTTTGTTGATTTATTAGAGCTTATAAAGGCTGTGCAACCTGATGCACAATTGCCTGCCTCTTTTAATGAAGCAAAGAATGTTATCAAAGTATTAGGTCTTGATTATACTAAGATAGATGCTTGTCCAAACGACTGCATGCTGTATTGGGAGGAGCACGCTAATGCTACAAGTTGTTATAAATGTGGAACTTCAAGGTGGAAATCTGATGATAAAGATGAGGTAACATTGCAACCTTATCGTGTACCAGCGAAGATTTTAAGGTATTTTCCCACTAAGAGAAGGTTACAGAGGTTGTATATGTGTGAAGAGACAGCACGTTACATGATATGGCATGCAAAGGGGCGACTTAAAGATGGGTTGTTGAGGCATCCAGCAGATGGAAAGGCTTGGAAGGACTTTGATTTATTGTATCCGGATTTTGCTAAAGATCCTCGTAACGTGAGATTAGGTTTGGCAACCGATGGGTTTAACCCATTTCAGAATATGGGCATTGTTCACACTACATGGCCTGTAATTCTGGTGAATTACAACTTACCTCCATGGCTATGTACAAAGCCTGAGTTTTTTTATGTTAGCTCTACTTATTCCAGGCCCTCGATCTCCAACAAATGATATTGACGTCTACTTGCAACCTTTGATCAAGGATCTAAAAGAGATGTGGTTGGATGGTGTGGAAACTTATGATGCTTTAAGTAAACAACGCTTCAATATGCGTGTTGCCTTAATGTCAACCATTAATGACTTTCCAGCATATGCGATGATGTCTGGATGGAGTACCAAAGGGAAGACAGCATGTCCATGTTGCCATTATGAAACAAGCTCTACACCTTTGAAGTTCAGCAATAAAAAATGCTACATGGGTCATCGTAGGTTTCTTGATGTGAACCATCCTTGGAGGCGTGATAAGAAGCACTTCAATGGAGAAGTCGAGGATAAAATGGCACCAATTCGGTTGTCAGGGACTGAAATAGAAGAGCTACTGGTAGATTTTAAAAATGATTTTGGAAAGGGTCAAAAGAAAAAGAAGAAGAGTGATCCTGATCATAACCCATGGAGAAAGAAGAACATACTATCTGAGTTGCCTTACTGGAAACACAATAATTGGCGGCATAATTTGGATGTGATGCATATTGAAAAGAATGTGTTTGATAAGGTTATTGGGACATTATTAGACATATCAAAGAAGACCAAGGTTAACATGAAATCGCGTCAGGATTTGAAAGACCTTAAGATGAGACCAGAGCTGCAACCCAAAGAATCTGAAAATGGTCGTTTGGAAATTGCAAAGTCACGCTTTTGGATGTCAGTGGAGGAAAAACGATTATTTTGTCAAGTCATCAAGAATTCAAAGTTTCCTCATGGTTCTGCATCCAATATCTCGCGATGTGTGAACATTCATGAACGAAAAATCGCTGGCTATAAGAGCCATGACGCTCACTTTATGATGCAAAACTTACTTCCTATTGCTGTAAGTACAACATTGCCGAATGATGTTGCTCTTCCTCTCATAAGGCTGTGTGCTTTCTTTAAGGCTATATGCAGCAAAGTGATTGACCCAAATGACCTTGATGATCTTCAATCGAGTATTGTTCAAACACTATGTGAGTTGGAAATGTTATTTCCTCCTTCGTTTTTTGATATAACGGTCCATCTACCTATTCACTTAGTTGAAGAAATTGAGCTTGGTGGACCCATTTCAGCTAGGTGTATGTATGCGATTGAGAGATATCTGAAAGAAATGAAGTCAAATGTTGGGAATAAGAGTCGTCCTGAGGGCTCGATGGCAGAAGCTTACTTGATGAAAGAATGCATGAACTTTTGCACTAGATACTTCAAGCAGTTAAGAAGAATCGATGAGGAGTTGAAAAGATCCAAAAACAAAAAAGTTCCATCTGCCAACCAAACACCTGTATTATTTCCTAAGTCAGGTCATCCTCTAAAGGGAAGGGGAAGAACAACAAAGAAGAAACGAGGGGTACACAGGATTGATCTCATCACATGGGCTCAAGCGCATCAGTATGTGGTATTCAATTGTCACTGTGAAGAAGTTGAGAGATACATCAAGTAAGACAACCTTTATATAATATATACTTAGATAATATATGTTATTTTTTGAAGTGTGCGAATGCTAAGATAGCTATGTGAAACACAGTGAACACAAGACCTTTGTC
Organism: Corrigiola litoralis; assembly: GCA_901111285.1. Lineage (NCBI taxonomy): Eukaryota > Viridiplantae > Streptophyta > Magnoliopsida > Caryophyllales > Caryophyllaceae > Corrigiola > Corrigiola litoralis. Next base: position 3,696 of record CAAKMY010074720.1, on the reverse strand, counting down.
GCCAACCAGAGAAAAAGGAAGTGGGATAACGTACACAACCATAGCAAAGATTTCGTAAATTGGTTTAAGGAGGAAGTTGAGACCAATGTTCAGAAAGGTCAACAAGTGACGGATCATATCAGATGGTTGTCAGTTGGACCTTCATTCATAGCCAGAAGATATACAGGCTACTTCATTAATGGCTATAGGTATCACACGATGGCTCGCGATGCAAATCTTGTAACCCAAAACAGTGGAGTTACTTTAACAGCTTTGATGCCAAGCTTCTCTAGTAGAAGGGATCAAAATCCTATCATTGGAGATGTCGCTTATTATGGATTGATAGAAGACATTATTGAGATTTATTATCATGGTGATTGTAGCGTAGTCTTATTTAAATGTCTATGGTTCCATTCCGAGACAGATAACTATGGGCTAACCTCTATCAATCGTAATAAGTGCATTTCTAAAGGAGAACCTTTTATCCTAGCATCTCAAGCACATCAAGTATTTTATGTGGAAAATCCTACTAGGAAAGACTGGCATTACTGTGTGAAAGGTATTGCTAGAGGTCTTTATGATGAAGAGCCAGAAGAAGTGTGTGCTAACTAATGCTTTGTCGTTTCTACGATATGATAGTAATATGTAAATTTACATTCCTTGAGGTAATTTGTACTGATCAGATTATCGTTTTGGTAAATTCATATGAAATTGTAAATCCTAATTCTCATTTTCTTTGTTTACTTGTTGGGCGCACAGGAGACAAAAGCACATAAATCTAAATCTGTGGCTCGTGAAAATGTACCAGAATATGAAAGGCAAAGACTTCAAAAGCTGAAAAATAACGCGGAAAGGATGAAACAACATGGTCTTGGTTCATTGGCCAGCAAGATATTGGAAGCAAAGTATGACACTGTAGCACGTAACATCTTAGACACTGAGGTGCTTACATCATCTGATGAAGAGATTGAATATGAGGAAATCAATCAGACTGGAAATTTATCTCACCATTCTAAGGTAATTGTATATATGTGTCATGCAGTTCTCAGCAAGCATAATAAAGTGATGGACATTTATATACTCTTACTTCCATGCATCACATTATAAGTGAAGACTCAACTAGATGTAAGGTGTATGCTTGTCAGCTCATTATTTCGAATATCGCCAGCAAGACGTAAGAATACATGCTTGTTTGCTAAGTATAGTTTTTTCTTTGTACATGATTTTTAGGTTCAAGCTAGCACCAATGGTCTATGTAGAAAGGGAAGCAAACCACCTTTGATGCAATCGATTCCTATGGCTGATATGATGAAGTTGAGGTCCCAGAAAAAGTTTCAAAAACAAGGTGCAATTCTAATAAATGACAAAAAGGGCATGCTCAACTAGAAAAAGTGGGATGTGGAAAGGCCAAGAATTGTCAAAAAGAGAAACAAACACTTGCTTCTAAGAAACCGTGTCAGCAAAAAGAATTCTGTTCTCCGGGATCTATGACTGCATACCTTAAATTTCGGCAACAACAAGGACAAAAGCAACACAGCAATGTTACTTTTCAGAATGAATTAGACTCTCAGGTTCTTCTTGACACAAGAGATATGTCTAGGCAGAGGCCTTTAGTTTCTGACCAAATCACACAGAAGCACATCACTAGTTCTGCTGCACAGGAACATAGTACCAGTTATGCTGCACAGGAACATAGTACCAGTTATGCCCTAGAGAGTGCAAGGAACATTCATCAGGATCCTGTCAGTTTCGGCCTCCAGAGTGTAGGAGACGTCAATCAGGCTCCTACTAGTTCTGCCCAACAGAGTTCCAGAGACTTCCAGCAGCTTCCTAACTTCGATGATAATGCAACTTATGACCTAAATAAAGGCAGAAATGAAGTTGAAGTGCATGCAAATGACGTTCAAAGTGTCGCAATAGGTAATCAAACCTTGCAACTGTTTGAATTTATGTATGTATTTTCGCCGTTTGAGAGTAATTTCTACTCATATTTACTTCTAATTGTTTGTTATAAAGCTCATAAGTCTAAGAAGACCCGGGGTCCCACAAAGCTAGCAGAGATTCATGCACGTACAATGGAAGAGCGCCAACTTATCATCTTGAATTCAGACGGTCAACCAATTGGACCTACGAAAAGGATTGTACTACAATATAGTCGCTTCTTAGGAACTGTGGCCAGGGACACTCATCTTACACCAATGAATTACATAAGCTGGACTTATGTTCCTACGCATGACAAGATATGGAACTATATCCAGGTGCACATTTTGTGAACTTATTCACATTCGTTTTATATTGACATTATTAGCAACGAGTATCTTATGATTACCTGTATTTTGATTATTTGTGAAGGAGAAATACATAATAGCAGAAGAAGGGAGAAATTGGTCGCTCCAAACTGTCAATGACGCTTGGCGCGTACATAAATCAAGGACCAAAAAAGAACACTATTATAAATATGACAATGATGCTAAAAGATGGGAAGAGCGTCCACAAAATATTTCTGATAATCAGTTTAGAGATCTCTTAGACCATTGGAATTTAGAAGCTACTGAGGTATATATTCATTATTCTTAGAAATTACTTAGAAGTGCATCTATTTGTTATGTTCCATCTAACATTTATCTTGCAATACAAATCATGGAGGATGAAAGTGTCATTAATAGAGAAAACCGAGCTGTGGTGGAGGATATGCACACTATGGGACCTGTGTCGTATGCAATGTTACGTCATGAGCTAGTAATACTTCTTTTTTTATTGTGATACATTTAGCTGACTAGTAGCCAGTATCACATCTTTCTGATAATGTTTCTTTGTTTTGATACACCTTTTATAGCAACAAAGTGATCTGAATAAACTACCTCCATCTCAAACAAAGGTCTACAAGGAATCTCGGAAGAGAACCCCTGGAAAGAAATATGATACGAACAATGACAAAACTTTGGAGAATATTGTAAGTAGAACTTCACAGGGAGTTATTTATTGGAAACAATTTAGTTTATGTTGTCTCTAATTTCTATCTATTCTGTTATAGGAGAAGATGAAAGCACTAGAAGACGAGTATGCATGTGGAGAAGATAGCAACTCCAAAGATCCTTTTTATGAAGTGATGGGTAAGGATGAACCTCATGGACGCATACACCTTCGTGGACGTGGTGTTACCAGGCCTAGTTCGAAGAAGAAGCAAAAGAAGGATGACTACATATTTCCTAATGAGTACCTCGATGGTATCAAATCACACTTGGTTTCAGAGGTGGCAAATGATGTTGCCAAAATTCTCCTATCGCAAATACAAGCTGCAAATCCTGGAATAAGTATTGTGGTCCCAAACTTTTAACTCACACCAACTGACTTAAACCAACCTAGTAAAGACTCAAATGCACCATTCAATGAGGTAATATTTGCATCAGATCCGATTGATTTTATACGAATGATCAAACAACGGAAGTGACCAAATTGTATTGTTGTGGCCAATCCATATAGTAAGTGCCAGCTTACTTGTTTGATTATTGCGGTTGATTTTTTTATCTGGTGTTGAATGGGGTTCTTATTTACTATTATTTCCAATAAGTTTTCAAGTTTTCTTGTAGTCCTTTTTTATATAGTCAAAATAATTATGTAGTGTTATTGGCGATTTGATTTGGACAAATGGGATTGCTGTCTATTACGAGTTTGTTGCATTTGATGAATTGGGAGCATTTTGAGAATTTTTCTGAG
>CAAKMY010074645.1:0-21350 GCA_901111285.1 Corrigiola litoralis | reverse complement strand
AATTTATTCTTTTGGCGGGTCGGGTCGGGTCATAGCACAAAAGTCAAAGTTGAAAAAAAATAAATCTTCCCTCTCGTCATTTTACAATTTACACCAAACTTTTTAGTTATAAAAAACGGGTCGGGTCAATGCGGGTCAAGGCCCGACCCACCTTAAGTATGACCCGACCCGACCCTCCACCAAAATTCCGAAGACCCGACTTGTCCCGACCCGTTTAAGTTTTGGCCCGACCCGCCCCGACCCGCCCCATTACACAGGCCTAGTCTCTACCATAATTAGCTCTATTGTTACATTCACACAACCTAGACAAAACTAAACGACACTATTCGCAACCAAAAACACAACATTGAAATTCAAAAATCAACAAGAAAAAAAAGGCGGGGTAACCAAAAAAAAAAAAAAAAAAATTAAAACACACCCATACGACGCCGTTCCACCCCAAACCAAAAAGTAAACCAAAAAAGACAGCAAAACACAAAAAGCAACAGAAGACAATAAAAGTAAAAAATTGTCTGTCTTTTTCTCTCTCCTCTCCAACCTCACTCTCACAACTCACACCTCACCTCAAAGAGAATCTTTCTTATATGTTTTAACTTTTAAATTTCCAGGGTCTTTTCTTTTTTACTTTTACTGTCTTTTCATTAAACAGTAAATATGGCGAGTCTGAGCCCCCGGGTGCCAGTAACTCCGACCGGTGCGACGGTCCGACCCATAACCATCGCCCCAGGATCAAGGGTCCTGGATGTTTCCAACAATATTACTACCCCCTCATCCAACGGTGGAGATGGGTCGATCTGGAAGCGTCTCCGTGACGCTGGGTTCGACGAGGACTCTATTCGACGCCGCGATAAAGCCGCCCTCATTGCCTATATCGCCAAGCTTGAAGCTGAGGTTTATTTTTATTTTGCGTTTCTTTCTTTCTTTATTTATTTATTAACTGGTGTTTTATTTTTGTGGGCCCAACTTAATATTTAGTTACAGATTTTATTGTGCAGGTTTGGTTACTAGAGTTAAAAGTTCATTATTATTATTATGTGATCTAGGTTAATGTTTGGTAGTTATGACGTGTGTGTGTGTGTGTTTTATTTAATGGGGTTGGAGTTTGGGTAGTTAATGAGGTTTAGATTTTGTTTGTCGAAAATTGTGTAGAGAGATGGTCTAATTTTAAGTCAAAGTGGTTACTTTTTATTAATATGATAAAACAAATGACCATTTTAACTAAAAAGTGTCCACTTTAAATTAGACGGCCGCTTAAGTAAAGAACTAGCTTAAGTGGTTAGAGCTTTTTATCCTAATCATGGTTCGATTTTTATCAAGTGCGAACATTTTAGACCGAAATAACAAAATTAAATTAGACGGCTGCATAAAACTTACGGCTTGTTGAATTGGGTCAAATGTCAAGTAAATTACTAATACGACTTGGAAAGTTTAGGTTTTGTGGCACGTATGGCAAGCATTTACTGACTGAAAGTGCTTTTTTCGTTGGAGTGTTATAATTATTATGTGTATGGGTTTGTAATGTGGTGCCGCTCTAAGTGTTGTTTAGTGATTGCTGAAATTTATTGGGTGTATATGTTTTTGGAATTTGGGAATCGGTTGTGTTTGTGGTTGATGAAAAATGGGATGAGGAGCGGCTACTAGTAATTATGCTGAGATTTTTGATCCTTTACCTAATCTAGAGGAATTCGGAAAGACTAAAGAATTAGGAAAGGCAATAATTGAATGATGCAATTTCGTGCATAAGAGCGATAGTGGAAAGCAAGTAGAAAATGAGAAAGAATGCGTTTAAACTTTGTTGAAAGAAAACCTAAATCGAGGACATCAAAGTTTTTTTTTGAACATGTGACCATGTTTAGAGAACTTGAAACGGCAACTCAAAGGGCCATGGGTGAAGAAAATGAAAGCTTTTTGTTAAATTAGAAACAAGAAGTGGTTCAAATTTACTAATGCGTAGTTTTTCTTCTAATATGAGAAAGCTGGCCTCATATTTGCAACTTCTTTTAGGTTTATGATCTTCACCACAATATGGGGCTTCTCATCTTGGAAAGGAAGGATTATGCTTCCAAGTACGAGGGAACTAGATTATCTACTGATTTAGACGAAGTCAAACATCTGCGTGATCAAGCTGCACAGTCAGCTGCTTTAGCTGAAGCACGGAAGCATGAAGATAACCTGAAGAAGTCCCTCGGAATACAAAAAGAATGCGTGGCAAATGTGAGTTGGTGAACATGGGTTTAATTGTGTTATAGCTTCATTTGTACTAACATACTATTACTGTTTTGCTTTCCATTATATGTACTATCTAATAATTTTGGTGTGTCCTTTTTGTAGCTTGAAAAAGCATTGCATGAAATGCGTGCCGAATGTGCTGAGACAAAGGTTGCAGCTGAGAGTACAATGGCCAAAGCACGCAGTATGGTTCATGATGCTCAGCAGAAGTATATAGAGGCTGAGTCAAAGCTTCGTGCTGCCGAATCTTACCGAGATGAGGCCAGTAGATCGGAACGGACTGCTGCGAGGAAACTTCAGGAAGTTGAAGCACGCGAAGATGATCTCCGTCGGCGAATTGCGTCTTTCAAGTCTGAGTGAGTCTATCTTGTCCTTCCATTGACTTGAGTGCATGTGTTACAGAGAAAACTTTTTGGCCTCTTTCTGTCTTGCTATTCATGTTGTTTTAGTCTTTGCAATTCTTGTGGTACTTTAAAAGAATGTCTTTGAGCTTGACTGTGTGATTCAAAATATTCTGAGTTGTAAAATATCGGGATGGCTGCTTTTGGTTATCTGCATCGCAATCTGTCCTTTGTGTTCATGCTCTGCCTCAAGGAGAGGCTTTTTTTTTTTCAATAGTGTGGATTATGTACGTGGTATTCTTGGATTTGTTTGTGAAAACATGCTAAAGTGATTGTATTACACTTGTTTTTGGGGTTCATGCCCTTAAATTGTGGTTTATGAAGCAATGATTGACAGTTTGCCACCTTAATATACTAGCTCTGATGTGAAGGAGAAAGATATTATGCTCGAAAGACAGTCATTGGCGGAAAGGCAGAGAGTTCTGAATGAATCACATAATAAATTACTTGATGGTCAAGCTTTGCTAAACCAGAGGGAAGCTGACATTCTTAACAAATTGCAAGTATTGAAGAGGGTTGAGAGAGAGCTGGAGGATAAGGAAGAGAATATTGCAGCTCAACGTAGGGCCCTGATGGAGCAAAAATCGAGTTTGGAGTTGGATGCCCATTCCCTTTCCGAAAGAGAGAAGGTTCCTTTTGTCTCTCTTTTTTCTTTTTCCTGTTTTCTTTGCTGTGGTCATTTCTGTTTCGCTCTTGTAATATGTGCATTTTTTATGAAAACTGTTAATATAAGGCTCTAACTTATGATGCTTGCAGAACGTTATTGAAAAGGAGGTTATCTTGACCAAGAAAGAACAAGATTTGCTTGTTTCACAAGAGAAGGTTGCTAGCAAGGAACATGTAAAATTGCTGTCCCCTTTCAATATCTTGCCGATGTAATTATCCTTTAAATTTAACTATTAGCTGTAATCCTTATTATTGAGAACGAGTTTCTGTGAACTTTGCAGAGTGAAGTCCAAAAATTCTTGGCTGAACAGGAAATGGTCTTGAAACGTAGAAGAGATGAAGTTGAGGCGGAGCTGGTGGAGAGACAGAAACACGCAGAAGAAGAAATTGAGACAAAAAGAAGGGCGTGGGAGTTGAGGGAGTTGGATCTTAAACAGCGGGAGGACCTCATTCTTGAGAAGGAGCAGGACTTGGAGGTTCAGTCTAGGGTGATAGGAGACAAAGGAAAAGATTTAGCTGAGAGGATAAAAGCTGTGCAAGAGAGGGAGAGCCATCTTAACAAGTCTGAGGAGGAGTTTGAGTTAGGAAAAATCCTCCTACAGAAAGATAGAGAGCAGATTGATAAGGCGAAGATGGACTTGGAGAACTCCTTACTTGGTTTTGAAGAAGACAAGAAACGGATTGCAGAGACAGAACAAAAGTTAGAGCTCATGAAAAGTGAAACAAATGAGCTTCTAATTTTGGAAACTAAACTGAAGGAGGAAATTGATTTGATAAGAGGTCAAAAACAGCAACTTGAGGCGGAGGCTGAGAGGTTGAAGGTCGAGAAAGCAAAATTCGAGACTGAATGGGAGGCTATTGATGAAAAAAGGGTGGAACTTCGGAGGGAAGAAGAAAGCATTGCCCGAGAAAAAGTTGCAATTTTGGAGTTTCTTAAAGAGCAGCGTGATAGCCTAAACCTGGAGAAAGAGGCTCTGCGTGAGCAATATAAAAGGGATCTGGAATCACTCGCTCATGACCGGGAGGCCTTCAGAGTTGAGAGTGAAAGCGAGCGTTCTCAGTGGTTTACGAAATTTCAACAAGAACGTGCGGATTTCTTGCTGGAGATAGAGTGTCGGAAGAGAGAGTTGGAGGATTCTGTTAACAAAAGGCGTGGAGATATTGAAAGCTACTTGAGAGAGAAGGAGAAAGCCTTTGAAGATGAGAAAAAGAGAGAACTTCAATATATTGGTTCTCTTAAGGAAGATCTGATCAAGGAACAGGAACGCGTTGCTTTAGCTTTGAAGAAGCTTGAGACTGAGAAGACGGAAATCAAACTGGATCGTGAGCAAAGGGACAAGGCATGGGCAGAGTTGCAGAATCTCATTGAGGAGCTTCAGATGCAAAGACTGAAGTTAAAGGAGCAGAGGGAACTGCTACATGCAGATAGAGAGGAGATACATAAACAGATCGAACAGCTTAAGAAGTTGGAGGACGTGAAAGTCATTTCTGATAGAATTGTGGTCCCTCTCACACATGAAACTTGTCGAGAGTCTATTCCTCAGGTCTTGATACGAGTTCCTCCATTTCAGCAAACTCAAAAAGTCTTATCAGCAGAAGATAGGCAATATACAGAGGGTGAAAGAGTTCCGTCATTTGAGCCAAATGAAAAAGTCATGTCAGCAGAAGATAGGTATGAGATAGAGGGTGAATCACCTTCTGGCGGTTCTGTTTCATGGCTTAGAAAATGTGCTTCTTTGATATTTAAGCCCGACAAACTTAAGCACATGGATTCATCTTTGGATTCTGACTCTGAAGATGAAAAGATGGGATCTGTTGAAAAAGAGATGAGGAGAATAGATGACAAAATCAGAGCACAGGAGGGTATGCAAATGCTTGTTGCATCCGTTGGAAATAATGGTAAGTCGGGTAGAACTGCTTCTGACGAGCCGAAAGTGATCCATGAAGTCCCTCCTGTAGTTGAAGATGCAACACATCTTGAAGCCTTAAAAGATGTCAATGAAAGCTCTGTCCCTTCTTCTGCAACTCCTTTGGTAGGAAGAAAAAGAAGAGTTCATGATGTCTCTGCTCCTGCGACTGATGTTGTGGTTCTAAATGACGAGAAGATTTACAAAAAAAGGCGACAAGAAGTTGTTGATGCTCATGATGACTGGTATTGCTCTTTGCCACAGTATATGGCTCTGCTTCTTTGCTCATAAGAAGAGGAATATAGATGTATTTTTGTGTTCAATTTTTTTTACATAGCTCACCTGCCTTGTTTGCACTTTTTTTGTTGCTTGTTTCATGCTTTTAACTTTTATTTTTGCCTTCTTGTATCTCCAGTGTGGAACTCGAGCAGCAAACTGTTGTCGATCAATATGTCAGTACTTCAACTCAGAGTGAGAGAACTAAAGAGAAGACATTGGATGTTACTGATGAAATTGATGCACCTTCTAAAACAACTCCAGAGTTGGTTGAAACTGGAAAATGTCAAATTAAGGTGCAACAAAGTGAAGTTGAGAAATCTGGCCTGGTAGAAAAAGAAGCATTGACGTGTATCGTTCTGGAGCAAACTGTGATTCAGGAAGTAACCATAGTGGATGATGGAGAGGCACACAAGTCTCATGAGGTAAACTTAGAGATTTAGTCTATCGACATTACTGAAGCAAACTGTATTGAATTGCATAGAACTCTTTTTTTGCCAATCTGTAATCACTTGTGATCTTTTGTGTAAATTAGTGGATGTGTTATTTCTCCATAAAGGAAACTATAAAAATTTGTATTGCAATAGTATCCTTAAATTAGAGTAGTGAGCGGACAAGCGTTCTTTATTGGAGAATTAGGTTGAAGTTTGCAATTTTAAGACAACACAGATAGAGAAGCACAACAATGTTTTGTCGTTGGTCACAGGGATTTGAGGTCTGTGGAATGTCTTAGATACCAATATTTTGTTAAAGAGGGCTTTGTTTATCTTATTTATTTCCTAGTCTTTTAATTTCTTCTTAGTGGGAAAGATTCGTTCTATCTGAGGTCTGTGCTACAGCTATTGCAGCTGTAGTGTCATTTTGATGAAAGGTGTCGGTGTGCAAAAATTACATACTTAAGCTTCTCAGCTTGTAATTCTGAAATTGGATGTGAAATAGAAAGTGAGAAATGAGGTGCAACTTAGCTCATAGTTTAGGGAATGAGTAGAAGAGCAATGATGAATACATCAGTGCATACAACTATGGAATTTGTTTTTGCTGTACAACTTAGCTCACAGATGAGAGTTGAACCCCCCAATTTCATGATTGGGGTAAAGTAGCTCTAACCACCTGAGTAACCCATGTTCACTTTTATAGTTGTATTTGACGGGATGCAATGTGCATATGTTTTGCTGAGTGATAAGAGACTCTTAGTAGCTATGTCCACAATTCCTGTGAAGGACAAATTTTGGGCGCTTCTTTGCGATGGCTTGTTTATATCTGACACGATTGCACATTCTTTATTTGCTTATTTCTGTGCTTTTCAATTTAAATCCTGTAGCTCATGCTTCTCTGCTTTGAAAGTTTGTTTTAAGCTTTCTCCTTTTCAACATTCAGTTCGCTTCAGACGGTTGGCACCTTTTAAGTGACAAGATTTGCTTGCTATGTTTTAGTATCGTTGCTCTAGGGCAAATTTCTTTTCTCGAGTGTTGTCTTCTGCTTATAAAGCTCAAAAGCAGTAGATTGTGACGTAGTTTATTTTTATTTCCTTCCTACAATCTCTTGTTATGTACTTTTGAGACAATGAGCATGGATGGAACTGTGGCAGTCGTACTGTCATTAGTATCTTTTTCTTTGAGGGCAGGCATTAGTATCTAATCTGAAACAAAGTTTCATGAACTTGTTTTCTGCTTGTTGCACTTGCTTATTTGCACTTCTTCTGTTGTTGAAAAATTAGAAAATAGGTAAAATAAATGATAATGGTACTTAAGAAACAAGTTTGCTGTACTGGTAGTCTGATTTGTTCCTTTATCTCTTCAGGACGCGGCTGCAAGTGAGAATAAGGAGCAGGACGCTGATCCTTCTGATACTGGAGTGGATAAGCCAGAGACGGCTAAGAAGAGAGGTCGAGCACGGTCAAAGGCCAAACAAATAGCTTAAACTTTTGGTTTTATCAACTGCTTAAGTCCATGAGTTTTCTTTGCGGTATGGTGGTATCCACAATTTCACATGCCCAATGCTGTCTTTAGAATGTAAATTTACGTGTTGTTTAAGGAGTTACCAAATCAATCGCTTTCTTGGCAGTCATTGCTTGGTAGAGTTACTCTGATGTTTCGGGTGAAGTCTTCTGACAAGGCTTAGTAATCTCTCTTGTGAGACATACCTGTAAATGACCTAGATAGTGTGGTAAGGATGTGTTTTGGTTGATGCTTTGATAGTTTTTGTAGGTTGTGCGTACAGTGTGTGGCTAGAGTAATCCTTATCGTTCTTGTTTGGGCCTTTTTGCTGCCCTGCCTCCTTAAGTTTGATAAGCTTGTTGAGTTTGGCTCCATAGATCTATAATTATCCTAAATCTATTTGTTTCTTGAAATATTAGATATCCTGTATTTTGATAAGAATCATTTATGTAAGTAACCCCCCCACCCCCCCCCCCCCCGAAAAAAAAAACAAAAAGGAAAAAAGGAGAATAATGGTTGTTTGGTTTGTGTATATAATATGAAGATTCTTCCTAAGCGTGTAAAATGTTGTAAAACTATCGTATTTGTGCCAAAACCACTTGGAAACTCGCTTAGGAATTGGATGAAATTTAGTTGCAGATGTCCTAAACAGTTATGGTAAACTATGGAATTAGAAATGTAGCAAAGAAAATTCCCAAAAATATCCCAGATGATCGGTTTTGTTAATGATGGATACGCTCAAACCTAGCGTGAATGATGCAAATGCTCAAATTTAGGGTGACACATTTTGTAAACTTATTTATATGAAGGAATAAAGTTATGTGTTCCAACCATACTCTTGTGTGTAATAAGGTTTACTTAATAGTTGAGATTTTTGCTTGCCTCGTAATGGGGAGTGAGTGATAGAAAGTGGGTGAGATTTGATCTCACTAAACTTTTGGTGAAACCATCTCACCTAAGCAAATTTGGTCCAATCACCAAAATTGGCTTTATTTGTAAGCTAACACCATTAAACATGTGAATACATACAATCTAAAAGTGAAACCACTTTGCCATTTTTTACCTATTTGTTTAATCTATAATGGAGATACCTCATCTTTCATTTCTTTCACTTTTCAGTAGTGGAAATTCGTCTCCCCATGATCAATTAAAAAAAAAAAAAACAATCACTATAGCAACTCCTGCAAGGCTGCAACAATCTCTCCATAATGGAGTCTTAAAATCAATAAAAACAGCCACTACTGAATATCTACAATTAACAAATATTATCCTGTTAATCAACCCAATGTCATCCTGTAACCCTGCCAAAACCTAAAGTGGTGCTTACATACAGACTTACAGTCCACTTTACTTTACCCTAACTTTTCATACTCCGTAATATTTATATTGAAACACAAGTACAAGTACAAGTATACAAAAAGAACATAACTACATAAGTTAGGTAGTTACGTTACTTGACTTATAACTGTGTTAGGTAAAAGAGACATCATCAGTTTAACACTTGAGCATATCTTTCTTGCCAACATTACCGGTATCTACAAAACAAGAGAGAGAAAATAAAGAGAGAGAAAATAAAATGGAGAGCAGCATCGCCGCCACGACACCACACACTCAGACCTTTCTCTCTCCTCTTCCACCCCTAAACGACGTCGTCTCCGTCCCTTTACCTTCCTTCCTCTCCCCTCGCAAACTCCCCTCTCTCAAGGTCTTCCATTGTACAGTATTAATCAAAATAAATGCTTTTTTTTTTTTTTTTTTTTAGTTGTGGGGTATTTGTGTATTATTGGTATTTGTTTGATATTATGATTTTGATGATGGGTTGTTTTTGTTTGCAGCTGCAGAAGCTTAATAATGTTAGGGCGGCATCGTCTTTCGCGAAATGTGGTGTTACATTATCTGCTACTCTCAGGTCTGTTGGTTACTATTGTTATGATAATATGATTGTTTTTATTTGTTATACTACTAGTTTTGTTATTGTGTTTTTTTTGGTTTTGGGTTTGTGTTTGTGTTTATGTAGATGTGACTAGTTATATGAAAAGCAGGAAAAGACAAAAAGGGAAAAAGTATTTGTGTTATTGCCAAAATCACTAGAAAGGTGGAGTTTGAATTCAGTAGATAGTTTTAGCAATAATTGGAAGGGCTTTTTGAAAAGTTTTGATTTCGATGTTTATTAGTGCTGTTCAGCTGTTCTGGCTTATGGTGTTTGGGCAAACACATGTTGAAGGATGATGTTACCTCGCCGTTGAACGAAAAGTGTTGTATGAGATCGTCTTTTTTTAAAGTTTTTACTTTTTGGCTAAAGTTGTCACTTTTTTTTACCATGTTGATAAAAAGTGACCACTGACCCCGCTCGTGCATACACCCGAACCCCCCTTACCTCGCTTATGTGGGAGCCTCTTTGAAGGCATTGGGGTGATGTAATGTTGTTTCTGATGAAAAGTGACCACTTTAACTCAATTTTTGACTAGAATTTTTTTTTTAATAATTTGAGAAAGTCCAAACCCCCCTACACTAATATGCCAGAGTATTTTTTAGCAAATATCACTAGTTTAGTATGTGTTGTATGAAATGAGGTATATATATATATATATGATATGGCTTGGGCTTGTATGAAGCTTGAACTAATTTGCGTTGTGAAAAGCTCCTCTACTTTAATGATAAAAGTAGACGGTTTCTTCTAATAATTTGTTTTTTTGGTCTGTAATGAGCGCACAAAGTTGCGGTTAATAATTGAACCCCTAACCTTATGATTGGGGTAAGATAGCTCCAACCACTTGAGCTAGTTCTTTTCTTTCTTAGGGGAGTGACAGGAAAGAAGTGTGACCATAGTTTTATATGAATTATACCCTATTTTCTTTTCTCAAGAAGGGGTATAATTATTCAAAAAAAAAAACCTTGTGTAATTTTGTTAGTAAAGGTCCTACCACTAGGCGATATTCGAGTCTAGTGACCTCTATGTTTTCATATTTTAAGCGTGTTGGTAGGAGGTTTAATAATTTTTTAATTTTGATGATCTAAGACTGTGAACGTTATCTCCAATTTAGTGACATATTGGATTGCTGACTAACAAAAACCAATATAAGAAATGGTAAAATTTTAAAATCTCTTGAAATATGAAAACTTGAGGTCACCGAAATTTATTTTTGACTAATCTTAGAGCATCGAATTTAAATTTTTCCCTAGGAAATTTCCTCTTTGTAATTGCATGGGTAAGCATCAAGAGCGGCTTCAATGTTATCTACTTTCGACCTCCTTTTATATGTCCCAAGGGCCTCTAGGATATTAGTTATGATATAACGGCTGCAACTCTGCCTGACATCTTAGGTATTGTGTTTATGTGCTCGGTGCTCCTAGTATCGTTGGGGGGGGGGGGTGCGTGTGCGTGTGTGAGCTTATGGGAGGGGGACAAGGAAAAGGACAGCTTTCCTTTCCAATTTTCTATTTTGGCTTTTGAGGAGATTTTGTTTATAAAGAAACAGCGATTTGATATCATGTTTTTTACCTTGATTGGAAATAACTTCATGTCTCTTCTTTCCTCACCAAATCCTTTTGAGATTAGTGATTGAGGATCTCTCCCTCTTCTTTACTCTCTAAAACTCCCGCTTGTTTACTCTCTAAATCTCCCCATGGAAACAAAAGCTGTAATGATCTCTGTGTGAACTCCATCCCGGATTCGGCCAAGCTAACATTTTTGAGTATTGAAAATGCGCGAGGAGCTTTGTCTTTTTCTTACTCTCAGTTGATCTCAGCAGGAACTCTTCATTTCAGTCATAAGTACAGATGGCCAAAAGGCTTGGTTTGTATTGCCAGTTAATTTCAGAACTCAGAAAACCACATCAATGGGCTCTTGGTACATTCTTGCTATGTGATGGGGTGGGTATTTTTTCGGGGCCAGTGTGTGTTTCATTCTATCCTGGTTGAATTTTTTGACATTAAGTTGTTTTGAGGGCTGTAGATTGCTATACTTCATATTTATCGGTCCTTATATATGGAATGTGTTCTAGTATCCCTGTTGAAACATGTTACTCTTATCAAGATTCTTTTGCTTCTTCGGTCAGTGTGAGGACTCGAAAAGGTTTGCTGTCTGAGGAAGTTACAGTAGACTGAGAAAGGTTGACATATGAAAGTTCTATCGTGGTTAAAGGCACACTGCAAGTTTGATTCAACCATAATTCGAAAGCTAAAACGTGCATTATTCACCTTTCTTTCAGTTGCTTGACAGATAGATGAGCAGCATTCCATTTTCATGATAATTACTGCACATCAGTTGTTTGCTGCTAATTTTAGTTACGGCTCGCAGTGAAACGTCATCATTAGCCGACATTGACTGGGACAACCTTGGATTCGGACTTATGCCTACTGACTACATGTATGTTATGAAATGTACGAGAGGTGAAAGCTTCACTAAAGGTGAGCTAACAAAATTCGGGAACATTGAAATGAGTCCTGCTGCCGGAGTTCTAAATTATGGACAGGTGGTTATCTCACCCTTTCAATATATCATACTTTCACTCTCTGCATTCATGGGCGTGAGGCTGCATGCATCCTTCTTAGGCCTGCTGTAACTATACTTTTCTTCCTTCATTGGGTCCGTGTTCTCGAAGTCATTGTTACATCCATTTGGTTTTTGAGGTGTGCGTTGGAATTTCTCTTAATTATGTGTAGGAAACTGACCAAGAAAAATGCCTTGATAATGTTGCGCATTAGGAAACTTGAAACTAAGATAATTAGCATAGTAAGTAGTGGAGATGTATGGCCTCCAAGGTCTGACAGAGTTCCTGGAAGAGAGACTAATCTAAGGGGATTACTTTATCAACCAAAAGATTAGTCCACATAAGTTGATTCAATTTCTTGATGGTTGCTTCAATAAGGGTCTCTTATGGTTGACACGTAAGTTGATTCATTTAAACCTAAGATGGCGTTAAAAATCTTACTTGTAGGCTCATTTTCCGTCTTTGAAATGTGGCAAGGGACATGCCCTTTGTATTATTTACATTTGTTGGAGCTGGTATCAATGTCAAACAACGCTCAAGTGTTCCGCGGCTCATAGCCTATGTGTTAAATTTTATTTTAGGTTACCCGCACTTTCTTTCCGGCTTCTTGACTTGTGTAAAATAAAAACATTATTGTGCTTCTTGTACATTTCAGCTCCTATATTAGGGAAATGCTCTTCAGTGTAATCTTGTAAGCCGTCCTATCGAGTCTGCGCGGTTGATGGATACCACTTGCTGTATTGCTGGCAAGATTACTTTTGGAAAGGGGTTGTGACGAGCTGATATGCTTTTTTTGTGATGATTTTGGTACTTTCCGTTCCATTTCTAAATAATTCCTATCTTCAGGGATTATTTGAGGGCTTAAAAGCATACAGAACACAAGATGGTAATGTTTTGCTATTCCGTCCTGAAGAGAATGCATTGCGCATGAGAACTGGTGCGGAAAGAATGTGCATGTCTGCACCAACTGTTGAGCAATTTGTGGAAGCTGTAAAGGAAACGGTCTTAGCAAATGAGCGTTGGGTAAATTGCAAATACTCATTCTTATGCTGTTTTCATTTTTGGATTATAATATCATATCTTCAAGATAATCTTCTTAAAAGAAAAGTTTATAATTTGACAATTTTAAGAAGTTGGCTACAATGTTGCCTTTCAGATTCCGCCTGCGGGTAAAGGTTCCTTATATATCAGGCCTTTGCTTATTGGGAGTGGCTCTGTTCTTGGGATTGCACCAGCTCCTGAGTACACCTTTCTAATTTATGTGTCACCTGTTGGTAATTACTTTAAGGTTGGTAAAGAATTATGATTTACCTCTTTTATGCCACACCACCACTTTTGGCTAGCATGTTTAATGTAATTCCTCCTTGCCTTGTTTTTATTTCTACTGTAGTCGTTAATCCAGTCTGGTTCTCACACATTAGCTTCTCTTACATTACATCAGGGAGGTCTTGCACCTATAAATTTGGTGATAGAAAATGACATTCATCGTGCTACTCCTGGTGGAACTGGAGGAGTCAAAGCTATTGGGAATTATTCAGCAGTAAGACTACTTTAAAATGTTTCTTGATTTATCAATTTTGTTAACATAGTACACATATGACATGTACATGGATACAATCATTCTTGTTGGATTGTTTTTCACTTCTTGGAGTTTACTGAATAATTGATGATTTGCAATGGTTGAGTAATTGGTGAAAGTTGTCGCTGTAATTATTATGTTTTTAACTGATGCATCGCATT
Source organism: Corrigiola litoralis (assembly GCA_901111285.1). Lineage (NCBI taxonomy): Eukaryota > Viridiplantae > Streptophyta > Magnoliopsida > Caryophyllales > Caryophyllaceae > Corrigiola > Corrigiola litoralis. The sequence continues at coordinate 7,701 of CAAKMY010074645.1, read as the reverse complement.
TCAGATATCCTGCTTGTGTTATTTGTTGAACTTGATTTCTTATTGAACCTACAGTAATTATGTTGTTGCAGGATTCTGGTTTAGTAGCCTGCATGTTCCTAAATATATTGTTGACAGTATCGTATAGAAGAAACTGATTGCATTGTTGTGGTTTATTATTGTGCCTCTTGATTCTTCTTTGTAATCAGCACAAAATTTTTTAAAAAGGAATTGGCAAATTGAAAATGAATGGTCCATTAGGTATCATGAGACATTATTGTCTAGCTTTGTAAATGAATTCTTGACTCTCTTTTTCTTGCTTGTCCTCTGGTGCTTTTGGATGAAGGTAAGTTACTTTGAATAGTCTGCCGCTTTCCACTTACCAAAGAAGGTTTACAATATAAAAAGGGAAGGGGGGGGGGGGGGAAGAAAGCTGTACAGTTCTTTCCTTTCGAGTAAAGTCTCTTGTACCCAGTTTGCGGCAATCAATACTTGACACCTCATGCCGTTTTCATTATGGGCCTTTCTATTTCAATAAAAAATGTTCATCTAAACGGCCCTTTTGTCTCCCTTGGATTTTTGAAGCTAAGGACTGATGTGAAGCTGTTAACGTTGTGCAATATTTGAGTCAAGAGGCAGTTCCTGAATGGTCAGTATGTGTGACCTTTTGTTCTAGAGGCCATGACTTTGACTCCTTGCTTTAGCATAGTAGCATTCCCAACTGGTGTTTCATGGGTTAGAGGGCCACAATAGGCCTCGGTATCCCTCATCATTCACAGATATTTGGTGCTTCTCTCCAGCTAGTAGGCTGGGCTGCCTTGTGAGATCATGTTCCCTCATCCCTCCTTTAGTCCTTAGGTCACTTGCCTTATAAGGTCACTTAATTTCCCGACCAAAATAAAAAGTGCAATATTTGTTTGGTGACTTGCTAGATAGAGTTTAGGAGGAAATGTTGACATCTTTTTAGTGAAAAGTATGAAAGATACTTTCTGGTACTGATCTTACAGAAATTTGTAGAAATTTTTTTTGAAGTGTTGGAGCCTATCTGATGGCAAGAGGCAATAAGGTTGGACAATTATCAATCTTAACGTGCGTGAATATTGTTAGTGAATGTCGCTATTGTTCTTGGTGATGCTTCTTCAATAGGAGATCCATGGACTTCTTATTTTGCGCTTTCAATTACTAATAATTTGGTTTACTATGTTTGTAGGTCCTGAAAGCTCATCAAGCTGCTAAAGCCAAAGGTTATTCTGATGTGCTATACTTGGATTGTGTCCACAAAAAATATCTGGAGGAGGTTTCTTCCTGTAATGTTTTTGTTGTGAAGGTATGTTCTCTGATAGTTAGTTTCAAAAAGAAAAAAAAAGCTGTCTGATAGTTATTAGTAAAGTTGAGCGGCCAATCTGGTGCTTGTGATGTTCGTAAAGAAAAGCTTTACCCAACTTTCAAACAGTCATCTCAATTTCACTTAAAAGAAGATTTACTTGCACATTGCCATGTGATAAGAAAATGTTTGAGTCATCACCCATCTCCAGTCCTTTAGAGGCAGCTTGGGAGGACAACCGAAACGATAGGAGTGGTTGGGTACGACTCTCACAGGGACCTATGGGTGATTCCCCCTTGAAAAGGGAGGGTTATATATAGCCTTTTATTTAGTGGGACCAAGGATAAAAGTGGTTTGTCTTTATATATATGATTGTCCAATCACTGTTGATGTTCGAATTATCGCCTGTTCTATCAATCCAATTGCGCACCAGCTGACCAGCATTTGTGCTGCTCTGTCTGTAGTTGTGTATATGACCTTTACGATGTGCGGCATTGTACGGCCTTATTGTGCTAGCTTGATTCTTGTCTTGTCCTTTTTCTAGCATATGTTGCTGCATATATGGGAAGCAGCTACTGAAAGTTTCCTACGGTCTTTATTTTGCAGGGTAATGTGATATCTACTCCTGCGATAAAGGGTACCATTCTGCCTGGTATTACGAGGAAAAGTATAGTTGACATTGCTCATAGTCTAGGTTTTGAGGTACTTGTCCACTATATTTATTTACTGAATATTCTTAGCAGAGAATCTTTATGCAATTTCAGTCAATCAGCCATTCATAGCTAATGTGGTCTATAGTAACTGCTTGGTGACAATGCTAGAGTTCATGAAAAGCATGAATACCCTTTAGATTGAGCATCAAGTTCTTCTTTTACCACCCAATCTTTCCCTCTAAATTGAAGAGTTAAACCCCTTATGACAATGATTTCTTATCATAAAATAATTTTAAGGATTTTTTCATGAATGGTGACCTGAGGTTTAGCGTAATTCACACTTAGTGACCTCAGTTTTTGCTAATACATATTTGGTGACCCCAGATCTAAGGGTAATTCATATTTGGTATCCTCTCACCCACACCGTTAGCTTTTCTGTTAACTTTTTACTAATATGACATGTTTCTTATCTTTTAATTAAAATTTAATTAGTAAACTTTCAATTAACTTCCATACCTTAACCAAAAAAATCTCTCCACACTTAATCAGGCCACCACCCACCCACCTCACCCCTCCCTCTACGACCCACCACTACCATGCCTAAAACCACTACCACCGCCTAGGAAACCCCCATGTCCCCATCCACAGCCACATCCTAGCAAAATAGCCACCATATCCCTTCACCACGAAACCCGACCCCCACCCTCAGACTACGCCGACCACCCCCTTCCCTCAACCCACTTCCTCATAAAATGCTAGCCACATACTCCCCTCGATCCCCCACCAGCCCAACAAGTATTTTCGTGGGTAGGGGTTATTTGCGTGGGGAAGAGGGTTTCGAAGAGGGGGATGGGCTGTGTTGAGGTTTGTTTTCAAGGGAGGGGGATGGGTTGTTTTATGGTGAGTATGACGGGCTGATTTAGGTCGCGTTCTTCAGGGCTGGATGGGGGCGAGGTTTTGCTGGTCGGAAGGGTGTCTACGAGGTGAGGTGTTGTTGGTTACGGAGAAAGTAGGGGTGGTGGTGGTGGGGTTTTGCAGGTGAGGAGATTTTCGGATTTCAGGGAATGGAGGTGGGGTTAGGGGGGGAGGGCACGGTGGTTGGGATATGGAAGAGGGTGGGGAAGGGATTGGGGCGAGGATAGAGCTGGGGTCGTGTGGGTGGCAAGGTATCAGATTATGGGAGGAGGCCGGGGGGGGGGAGTGTAGGGAAAGGGCGGATGGTTGTGGCAGTGGAGGGGGAGTGACAACCAAAAGTTGGAAATTGAGTTAATTAATTAATTGTCTTTAAAGGTGTTGAATGATTATGGAGAGGTTTTATAATGGGTTTAGAATTAATAAAATGCCATGTCAGCAAAAAATAAACGGAAATACTGACGGCGTCAAAAGCAGGTCACCAAACATGGATTAATATATGACCTCAGGACACCAAATGTGTATTAGCAAAAACTGAGGTCACTAAGTGTGAATTATGCTAAACCTCAGGTCACCATTCATGAAAAAATCCTAATTTTAATGATAATGGATAATGTATTCTCTTGGTTTCTAAGATTTCTCTCGGAGGCCTTTTAGCTTCCGGATATGGTTGCTGATTGTTCTGATGTTAGTAGGCAGATTTATTGAGAATTATAAACCAGTGTTTGAGTTTGCTCATGGAAGTAAATGATGAATTACTATGGTTGAATATCATTATCATTCATTAGGATAGTTAATCGAGACAAACTGCAATTTATAGCACGTTGTACGAAAGATTATTTAGCATTTGAACTCTGGCTGAATCTTGGCGGTTTGTGTAGGTTGAGGAGAGGCTTGTGTCAGTGGAGGAACTGCTCAATGCTGATGAAATCTTTTGTACGGGTACTGCAGTGGTGGTCTCACCTGTCGGCAGTATCACACATATGGGTGAAAGGTAGCATTTATGTTTCTTCTGCATTAATAGATTTAGATCAGGACTAGAAGCAATAAAAAGTCTGGAAAGAAGACAAGTGCAATAGTGCACGATCCCCGGCCCCCAGTTGGTTGCTTAATGTTTTTCATGGTGCTGATGCATGCATACCAAACATTGGTTTGCTGTGAATTTCTTTTGGAGAATAAATTTTTCGAGCACGGAAACACTAATTTGGGGAATAAATCACAAATTTAGGGAATTATAGTGACTCACTGACTCCCTCCACCACCTAAGTAAAGTCATCAGTGCAGAATAGTAGCTTGAGACCAGAAGCAGAGTGTGATTGGTCCAACACAGCTGCTTCTCTTTACAAAACAGAGGTTTGGGTAGGGTGGGGTGTAACCCATGGTGTTAGTGGCATGAGCTAAGTGGTTGATCGGTGTGATTGGTTAACTTCTATGACAACTCATCATGCTAACTGCGGAATGCATGTATCTGATTGTAATGATGATATTATCTGCAGGTTCACATTTGGAGATGAAAAGGTTGGAGTTGTAGGGCAGCAACTCTATAGTGCACTTACTAGACTACAAATGGGTCTTGCAGAAGATAATCTGGGCTGGACTGTTAAGCTAAAGTGAACGAGAGTTGGGTATGTCATTGGTTTGTGTTTTACACAAAGCAGAGGATGTTAAATATTTAGTCCCTTCATCTGTCAGTGTTGAAAGATTGTCTGACTTGTTACATCTTTTACCTATAATTGTAAGGAAGTTCATTTGTTCTTTGTGCACATCCTATTCTTTGAGGGCAAATTATTAGGTATACCTGGGAGTACATACTTTTTAAGTTAAACTCTATACTTTTTTGTGAACATTTAATAAATTAGAATTATATAATATTTTCACCGTGGTACATAAAAACTTTAGGGGTATCATGTGCAAAACATGAAAACCTTAGGGAACCATATTCGAAAACGGATAAGTTTTTTCAAAATGTCACGTCAACAATAAACAGTGGAAAGTTAACGTTTGTTAGTAAAGGGTACCACGTGCGGTAAAAAAACGACCTCATGGATACCATATGCGGAAACTTAATTTCGTGGGTACCGCCTTCAAAATATCAAACTATAGGGTTACCACGTGATTTTTTTTCTTGTTCCATTCTTCATTATATGTGCCTAGGGTGTCTCCCACCAATTTTTATCCGATTACATTTCGAGGCCGAAACTAGGTTTTTGGTGGGTTATAGTCTATAAAAACCAGTTTTTTCGGTCGATTTTTGGTTTTCCAGAATACGTTCCAAAAGTGACCGAGCATGCTCCTAGGGTTTATTGGAGTATATTTGTAGCATATGGCAATGTTATTCCTCTTTTTTAATAGACTTACGGTGTGTTTATCGCTCGCTTCGAGAATTTGAATAATGGACAGAACCAATAGTTTGGGCTATGGCTAGACTACTTTTTGCCAATTTTCTTTTTCATTCATCATTATATGTGTCTACAATGCCTCCCGTCAATTTTCATCCTATTCCATTTTGAGGCCGAAACGAGGGTTTTGGTGGATTATAATCCACAAAAACCAGCTTTTTCTGTCGTTTTTTGGTATTCCGGATTTTTTTTTCGAAAGTGACCGAACATGGTCCTAGGGTATACTGCAGCATAATTGTATCATATGGCAATGACTTTCCTCCTTCTTGATAGAATTACGGTGTGTTTATTGCTCGATTCAAACATGTGAATAAAGGACAAAGCCGATGATTTGGGCTATGCTTAGGCTAATTTTTACCGATTTTCTTGTTCCCTTCTTAATTATATGTGTCTAGGGTGCCTCCCACGAATTTTCATCTGATTCCATTTCGTGTCCGAAACGAGGTTTTTTCGTGGGTTAAAGCCACAAAACCGACCTTTTCTGTCTATTTTTGGTTTTTTGGAAATTTTTTCAAAAGTGACCAAACATGCTCCTATGGTATGAGCATAATTACAGCATACAACAATGCTATTCCTCCTTCTTGATAGACTTACGGTGTGTTTATCGCTCGATTCGATCATGTGAATAATGGACAGAGTCGATGGTTTTGGCTATGCTAGGCTACTTTTTGCCAAATTTCTTTTTCCATTCTTCATTATATGTGTCTAGGATGCCTCCCGCCAATTTTCATCCGATTTCATTTCGGGGACGAAACGAGGTTTTTTTCGTGAGTTATAGTCCACAAAAACCGGCTTTTTCAGTCGATTTTCAATTTTCCGGAAAATGTTCCAAAAGTGATCGAGCATGCTCCTAGGGTTTATCGGAGCATATTTGTAGTATATGGCAATGTTATTCCTCCTTCGTGGTAGACTTACGGTGTGTTTATCGCTCGATTCGAGCATCTAAATAAAGGACAAAACCGATGATTTGGGCTATGCTTAGGCTACGTTTTGCCAGTTTTCTTGTTCCGCTCTTTATTATATGTGTCTAGGGTGCCTCCCACCAATTTTCATCTGATTCCATTTCGGGGCCGAAACGAGGTTTTTTTGTGGGTTATAGTCCACAAAACCGACCTTTTCTGTTTATTTTTGGTTTTCCGGAAAATTTTCCAAAAGTGACCCAGCATGCTCCTAGGGTATACTAGAGTATAATTACTGCATACGGCAATGCTATTCCTTCTTCTTGATAGACTTACGGTGTGTTTATCGCTCGATTCGATCATGTGAATAATGGACAGAGTCGATAGTTTGGGCTATGCTAGGCTACTTTTAGCCAAAATTATTTTTCTATTCTTCATTATATGTGTCTAGGATGCCTCCCACCAATTTTCATCCGATTTCATTTCGGGGACTTAACAAGGTTTTTTAGTGGGTTATAGTTCCCAAAAACCGGCTTTTTCGGTCGATTTTTAATTTTTCGGAAAATGTTCTAAAAGTGACTGAGCATGCTCCTAGGGTATACATTAGCATATTGGTAGCATATGGCAATGTTATTCCTCCTTCTTGATAGACTTACGGTGCGTCTATCGCTGGATTCGAGCATTTGAATAATGGACAAAACCGATGGTTTGGGCTATGCCTAAACTACGTTTTGCCAATTTTCTTGTTCTATACTTCATTATATGTGTCTAGGATGTCTCACGATAATTTTTCATCCGATTCTATTTCGAGGACGAAACGAGGTTTTTTCGTGGGTTATAGTCCAAAAAAACCAGTTTTTTCGATCGATTTTTGGCTTTACGTAAAATGTTCCAAAAATCACCGAGCACGCTCCTAGGGTATACTGTAGCATATTCGTAGCATATGGCAATGTTATTCCTCCATGTTAATAGACTTACGGTGTGTTTATCGCTCGTTTCGAGTATTTGAATAATGGACAAAACCGAAAGTTTGGGCTATACCTAGAGTACTTTTTGCTAAATTTCTTTTTTAATTTTTCATTATATATGTCTAGGATGCCTCCCGCTAATTTTTATCCAATTCCATTTCGGGGCCAAAACGAGGTTTTTGGTTGGGTTATAATCCACAAAAACCGGCTTTTTTTTGTCAATTTTTGGTTTTCCGGAAAATTTTCAGAAAGTGTCCGAGCATGCTCTTAGGGTATATTGGAGCATAATTGTATCATATGACAATAAGATTCCTCCTTCTTGATAGACGTACGGTGTGTTTTGTTTATCGCTCGATTCGAGCATGTGAATAAAGGACAAAACCGATGATTTGGACGATAAATAGGCTACTTTTTTGTCAATTTTATTGTTCCGTTCTTTATTATATGTGTCTAGGATGCCTCCCACCAATTTTCATCAAATTCCATTTCGGGTCCGAAACGAGGTTTTTTCGAGGGTTATAGTCCACAAAAACCCACCTTTTCTGTCTATTTTTGGTTTTTCGGAAA
>CAAKMY010074612.1:0-42475 GCA_901111285.1 Corrigiola litoralis | reverse complement strand
CAATGACCATTCTACCCTCATTTTTAGACCAAAAGCACCCACTTGCATACCCTCCTCCACATGAAAGTAAAAGGAAAAGATTTTCTAACTCAAAAAGTTATACTTTTCATTAATTATCTCTCCTTTTATTGGTTTATGTGCAAAAAATAAATGATAAAAACTCACTGGGACGGAGGGAGTATGTTACATTCGTCAGCATAACCATGACGTTCCAAATTAAAGCAGTTATTTCATTATGTAGCAATTAATTTTGAAGCCAAATGCTAAATCTATACTATATCTATTAAAAAGTCCATGAGCCTGTCATCTGTAATGCCACGTCATTGCCTTATCATCGCCAACTTATTGTACATTAAATCATGTTTAATTATTATTTATTTTATTAATAATGATAGAATTATTTATTATTAACTCAAAAAATAACTAATATGTATAACAACATTAATTATACTATTCCTTTTAGAATTCATTCCTCTACAATGATAACCATAACTATACATATGAAATAGTATAATAAAGAACACAAAACTCAACTTATGTTGCAAAAAATACCAAAAAAGTAAAATGTTAAACAAATACAACAAAAAAAAAATCACGAAAAAGTTATCATAAAATGACCACGTGAATTTCATGAGGCCAAATACTAGTTATATATACCATAAATTATTAGCGTATGTTATGTCAGCTAGTAAATAAGCTGAAAAATGTCTTATCTATTGAGAAAGACTCGTTTGATCAAACTTAAAAAAGATTGGTAACTGCACCTTCCGAGTAGTTTATAAGTCTTTTTAATCTTATGAAACATACGGTAGTCCAAGTAGATTATTATAAAATGAAGGATACTAATCATAACATTATTCCCTTGATACCGCTGAAATTATTTACCAGATAACGTGGTTATCCATTAAATTCTTGATATTATTTTCATCTCTTCATCATTTCCGCCCATCAGTTTTTTTCTCACTAACATCTCGATGTCAACCCGAGTCTTGACTCTTAAAGAGAGACGATATCTAAAATATATAGGAAATTTGCTCAGAATATTTCCAAGTTTGGCTGATCTTTCGTTTTTATTCACAAGTTTGGATTATTCCTTAATATTCCCAAATTTGCCTCATTTTTCTCATTTTTGTTCCTGGTGACCGGATTACCTGCTCATTTGAGTCTAGCCGGTCACCTTTATTTGTTTTACCTAAATACCCCCACCCTCTCCATCCCACCCTCTTGTAGTCATGTGTTTCCCCACTTCACATCCCTAGACACTTTCTTTCATCCCCCCTCCTCATTCCTTCCCCTAACATTCCCATCTTCTTCTCTCCTTTATTTTTGTGCTTCACACCCTCTCCTCTTCCACCGCCCCATACACACCCCTTATTAGTCCCCACAACCTCCCATCTTCCTCCCTACACCTTCTTCTTCCCCCAAACTTTTCTCTTCCCACATAAGCACGACACCATTTCAGAGTGAATGCAAAATAAGCAAATGTGAAATGGAAGGATTATGAGGAAAATGATGAATTTGGAGGTGAATGGTGTGAATGTTAAGGAAAATAATGGTAATGGCCTAAGTATGAAGATAGAAAGATGAAGAGAACGTAAGGGTTAGGTGGGCTAGCGGAGAAATGAAAAGCTTTTGCATGAAAAGTGGGTGGGGATAGTGGATTTGGGTATCTGAACAGTGGTGCGGTGGTCGAGTGATGGTTGTTTGCGTGGTGATTATAGGAGGGATATGAGGGGAAGTTAGGGAGATGAGAGTAGGGGGGCTGTCGAGGGTTGGTCGGGTTTAGGGGGTGGTTGTTTAGGTGTTAGGTGGGAAGTTGCAGATGGATGGTGACCAACGATAGGTGGCTGCCAGCGCCAATGTAGAATGGGGGGGTGAGAAGTGGGAATTGGGTTAGGAGAGCATGAAGGGGGTGGGACATGAGGAGGGGGGGAGCTACACTTAAAAAAGAAAAAAAAACTACCACGTAGGACAAAGAAACCGGCTGCTATGTCATGAGCAGGTAAACCAGTCACGGGGAATAAAAATGGGAAAAACGAGGCAAATTTGGGAATATTAATCCAAACTTGAGAATAAAAATTGAAGACCAAACAAACTTGAGAATATTCTAAACAAATTTTCCAAATATATATTGTTACATTAATATAATACACAAAATTATATAACTTGAATGTTTACTATTTGAAAAAGATGTAAAAAATATTGATTTTTGTGAGTATGGATACAATGATATGTTCAAAACTTGTGCAAATTATTGATTAACAATGATCTTAACTATAAGCATGTTCTTTTTATGTCATTTAGTCAATATCATTTCATTGTTTAACAATTTCACTAAACACTATGCTAACATTTAAATCAACTGACTTATCAAGTTTAAAATTTAAGCTACCTAATCAAGACATCTTATAATTTTTAAGTCACTTTATCAGTTTCACTTAACTTTTATCGGTTCTCAGCTACCGTTTAAGCCAGTTTTGTCAAACATTCCGTAACAGTTTAAAATAACAACGAGGCTCTAACCTATAAGAATAAGTGTTTTGGAGTGCTCAACTCTGAAGCGCATGAAAGTAATTCGTCCAATACGAAACGGGTCCTAACGAGTATACGACCACCTGTACATGAAACACACGTACACCGCCCCCAAAGGATGCAAGGGATACCCTCCTTTCAACGGTCAAGTCAGTATTTATATGGGTGTGAGCGCCCGAACCCGCCGGCCGTTGGAACCGACTTAGGGTCACTCAAAACCCATCGTGTAGGGCAGGATCCGGCAGGGCTAGGAGCCCTTTGAACCGGTCTTTGGATATTCGGGTTCCCGTACTCATCACGTGGCTTAGTTTCGACTACAAGATAACACAGTCTTGATGACAGAGTGTGCCAAATAGGAAAAACAGAAGCCTGTGAATGTGACTTGCGTAATTATGGGTGACGTAAGCCATGTTCTCTACGTCACTATGGGCGACGCAAGGGTAGAGGCAAGCGGTGCATTCCTTGTTTATGTGTACTGTGATGGAGTCGCCACAAAGAGCTTGTGTTGCTTTGAAAACTGTGTCCCTTTCGAATCTAACCTATGACGCAATACTGTACATGAGATGTATATTTGCGATCTGGGCATGCTTCTGCGATGTGAACATCTCATGTATGACTCTTATGATAAAGCGTAAAACAAGTTCGGATTCAAAGTAAAATTATCCCAATAGGACATCAATAAGGTGTACCATGCCTACAATTTGTATTGTCCTTTATTAGTACCTTTATTATTTATTGAAGTCGATAAAGCATGCAATAGATGGCAAGTAGTTACTATGTAAACACCCTAATGTTCAGATTTAGTTTATCCTGACATATTACTCAAGTGACCACTTATTAAACATGCAATTATTTCAAATTTGGGCATACATAATGGAAATTATGTTAAATATATATTAATGAAAATAGGCCCGCATAATATATGCGGTAATTCACTTGGGCACGCACTGGATTTCCTTGTGGAAAGTGATTTAGGACGATCATTTGTTATGGTTTAGTAATATATACTCCCTCCGTCCTCTAAAGATTGACAAATTTTCTATTATAGTCCGTCCACAAAAAACTGTCAAGGTCAAGGAGCTAAAAATACATTATTAATCAACTTTCCACATTAACATCTTTTTTTTTTTTTGTCAACTCATCAATTTCTCCCACCAAACGTGCTTTCATTATCATGATATTAAGAGATTTTGGTGTTAGTGATCTTTATTTGGGGAAACAATCTAACATTTATGAAGAAGATAAAGAAATAAATTGTGCTACTTAATTTTTTGCATTTGGAAAAGTTGACAATCTTTAGAGGACGGAGGGAGTATCAATTAATGTTAAGTTTTTATTCTTATGGAGAGTGCTTGTACTCTAACACAATGCCTTGTTATGCATTAAAATTAGTCTTGATCGAATCAAAAAATATATGAACTAGAGTTAGTGTGTCCTCTGAATAATACTAATTGTGGACCTATAGTGACACATCGTCCTCTTTTATACTTCATCTTTTGACACATTATTCAGATGTTTGGATGATGTTTTGAGTTAAATTGTAATGTTTCATCTTAACTACTAGGAACATATCATTGTGGAATTAGGTTAAAAGAGAAACCTTGACTGGCTAATATTGTGAATGGATCATGCTACTGCAATCGGAGTTTGACTAGGTTTAGGACATTTTGGTCGTTGACACTCACAAGAACACCGCAAGGCTAAGGAAATGTTATGTTTCAGATTGTACCATTAATGACTTTTTTTTAGTTTCGGCTGACAGAACAATTTGTAACCGAACAAATCTGAACAGGGGCAAACAAGGGTTGGGCGCAAGGCCCAATACTCTTACTTGTTCTGGCCTGTTTTGATGTAGTTTTGGTCCGACTCCTATTTCTTTTGATTATTTTCGGATTTTAAATCGTGGAATGCGACATAACCTGCATAATTGGTCTTTGGGCCTGTGAATTGCAAACTCAACCAAATATAACTAAAATATGATTTTAGTTATATTTATGGCTTATTTAATCAAATATGTTACCTCCTGTAATTATCGCACGTAAACAAAAAAGTCAAGTGAGATAAGTACGAACTACTCTACTTTCTCTCTCTAACTTTTGCCACCATTGTCTGATCTCATTCTCCTTGCATGGCTGGTAAACGTGGCCTCCCTAAAAATCTTCTTCTGGCGGATGGAGATGCCCACGAGGGTGCTAAGGTTAGTTCTCTCTCTTGGGATGGTCCGGTATTGAAGGATCAGATGAATACCCAAACAGTAGAGCCACGTAGCGCTACTAGACCTACTTTTGGTGACTTTCTTCCACTAAATTTGAGCTCAGCTGAGTCCTCTAAGGTAACTCCTGCTCTTGAGGTAGTTTCTCCATCTATTACCAAACCTGAGGTAGCTCCCCTTGATGTTAATCCCCCTATTACTGATATGGGTCCAAAAAATAAGGATGATGTGGGTCAAAATGATAAGGGTGATATGGGTCAAAAGTATAAGGGTGTTGGCAACAAATCCTGGCTGACAAACTTAAGCAGGGTCATAAGAAGATTATTAAAAAGGGCATGGACTTGGATTTCTTTGAGGATTGTGCAAAAGCTGATGTGGTTAACATTGGTATGGAGGATATTGTTGAGGATATTGATATTAGAAGCTTTCCTTGGTAGGAAGTGTTCCTGTTCCGCGTACAACTATTCATGCTCTACAGAATTATGTGGATAGGAATTGGAATCACGTTAGGAAGGTTAAGGTTCTATATTTTTGCAAGGGTTGGTTTTACTTTCGTTGCTCCTCTAAGAAAGATATGTCTAAAATTTATAGAGGTGGCCTTGGAGGTTTGGTAGTAACCATTTGATTCATAGTCTCCAAATTTTCGTGCTGAGATGGAGGTTATTTCTCATGTCCCTGTTAGGGTCTTGTTCCCAGAACTTGACCCTTGTTTTTGGTCAACTGCAGCTTTGGGTAAGATTTCTAGCAAACTTAGGAAGCCATTATTTGTAGATTATGTCACTACCTCTAAAGAGAGGTTATCTTTTGCTCGTGCAATGGTTGAAATTAATGTGTCTGCTGAACTACCTAAGGAGGTGTGTTTTCAATCACCTTTTCAGGCGGTTGTTATTTGGGATCTTTGGGGGTTCCACACTATTGACACTACTGCAATAGGATGGGCCACTTAGAGAAGGACTGCAAAAAGTAACAACAAATTGCTAAAACCTAAGAGGGGAAGGTTAATTATACTTCCCAAGAGAAGGTTATACAAGACCCTCCAGTGTTAGTTGTTGCTGAACAAGCTCAAGTGCTTCATGTTTCTCCAATTAAATGCCTCGTTACTCCATTGGATACAGAGCAGGATAGCTTGGCTCAAAGTTGTATGGATGCTTAGGATGGGTTCAAACTGGTTCTTGGTTCCTCATGAAAGAAGAAGGTAATATGTAGGGAGAGTATTGATATTCTTCCTCTGGTTAATCCTTTTGAGTAACTCTCTAAGGATAACCATGTTTACAGATGATGATAGTTCTACAGATATTGAGTTGGGCTTTGGGAAGGTTATACCTCCTCCTCAAAACTTAGTATGAATATCATAATTTCGAATATGAGAGGGTTTAATGACCCTCTGAAGCACCATGAGGTAGGAGACCTCAGAGGAAGCATAAGGTGGATGTTTTAGGTCTCTTGGAGACTAGGGTAAAGGCTGAGAAGTCAATGAGTATAGTGGGGAGGAAGTTTAGGAAGCTTGATTAGTGCAATAACTATCAGTTTGATAAAAATGGTAGGGTTTGGGTCTTTCAGAATAAAGATACAGTTCAATTGAAAGTTATTGATGTTAATTGCCAGTTTGTGCAGTATTTTATTTCTAGCAAGCAGATGGCATGTGACATACATGTTACTTTTGTTTATGCTTACAATTAAGGAGCAAATAGGAGAGCTCTTAGGTCTTTTCTGGTTAATACTAGTAAGCTTTTGACATCTCCTTGGGCTTGTTTGGGTGATTTTAATGTGGTTCTAGATGCTGATGAAAAGATCAGTAACTCTTTTCCTAATCTAAGTGAGATTAAGGATTGTCTGGAAGATGCTGACTTATTAGATTTAAAAGCTCAGGGGATAACTTTTACTTGCTTTAACCATTAAGAAAAAGCTGAAGTTTGGGGTAAATTGGACAGGATAATTGTTAATCATGCTTGGTTTCTTGCTCTGAATCCTGCACTGTTTCTTTCTTAGCCCCTGGACTGTCTGGTCATTCCCCAAGTAAACTTAGCATCTTGAACCCAGAGAAAAGTTTTCCTCTCCTTTCAAGAATTTTAACTGCTAGGCTGAAGACTCTGAGATTCTGGCTATGGTGGAAAGGGTTTGGTCTACTAAAGTTTTGGGGTGCACTATATTTCAAATTGTCACTAAGCTGAAGATTTTGAAAGGGAAGCTAAAAGGGTTGAGTCGGAGAAAATACTCCAACTTATCTGCAAGGGTTGAGATTGCTAAATCCAATTTAGCTCTTTGTCAGGTTGTTCTTCATGGCAAGCCTTATGATAAAGGTCTTATTAAGCAGGAAGGAGAATCCAAAACACATAGGTCAAGGCAGGTGTAAATGGCATAGGTCATTCTATGACTCAGCAGTGAGGCCTAGACATGCTTTCATAACCTGACTCAGCAGTCTAGGACTCAGCAGTGATGTTCATTAAAATGATGAGAATTCTGGATATTACTTTGCCAATCTGGCTGAGAAAAGGACCAGATCATATGTTACTTCTATCAGGGATAAGAATGGAGTTTTGGAAGTTTCTAAGCCTGCTATTTCAGCAGCATTCCTTGAGTACTACATTGATTTACTTGGTACTGAGGCCCATGTCACTACTTTTGACCCTATTTTCTTTAGTTGAGCTAGCCTCTGTGCTGATCAGGGGTCTTCTCTATTATACATGTGACTGATGTGGAAATTAGAGATGCCAGTTTCTCTATTAATGATACCAAGGCCCCAGGTCCTGATGGCTTTACCTCTTGTTTCTTCAAAAAGGCTTGCCCATTGTTGGAAAAGATGTTTCTTGTGCTGTTAAGGATTTTTTTGCCATAAATAAAATTCTAATGCAGATCAACGCAACCTTCATTGCTCTTGTTCCCAAGCAAACTATTCCTGAATATGTTATGGATTTTAGGCCAATTGTTTGTTGCAATGTCTTATAAAAGGTGATTAGAAAAGTATTGGCTTTTAGGATCCAATCTGTTCTTGATGGCATAGTGGGACAAGAGCAAGCTACTTTCATACTTGGTAGGAATCTCTTTGACAATCTATCTTTGGCTCAGGAGCTAGTAAGGAGATATATCATGTGTAATGCCTCCCCTATAGCGCAGCCACCATTAAGGTTGACATAAGAAAGGCATTTGACACTATTTTTTGGAGTTTCTTGCACCAAATAATCCTTGTTCTTGGATTCCCTGCCAAATTCTGTGAGCAGGTCATTTCTTGTGTGAGTTCCACCATATTTTCCATTTGTGGTAATGGAGTGATTGAAGGTTATTTTGAGGGAAATTAAAAAGAAGTCTGAGACAGGGTGATCCCATGTCCCCATACCTGTTTGTTATCTGTATGGAGGGGCTTTCCAGACTCCTAAGGGGTAATGCTAGCTTAAGAAATGTCTCTTGTCACCCTAAGTGTGATGGTCTTAAGCTCAGCCATTTAATTTCTGCTGATCACATGTTGATATTTAGCAAGGGTGACTCTCCATTTGTTATGGCTGCATCAACTAGTCTGAATGTATTTGCTTCTTTATCATGGCTAACTACTAAACCCACAAAAAACCTGCATATATTTTGGTGGGTGCAATCTGATAATAAGAAGTATATTCTTTCCGGCACTGGAGTATTAATTAATATAGGGAGGCTGACTTCTAGTATGTTTTCTGGTTTACTTTCTAACATCAGGAATAAAATCCAACATTGGGTTGCTAGCTTTCTCTCATATGTAGGAAGGATACAACTTATCAATTCTCTCATTTTTGGGATTACTAATTTCTGGTCTTCTGCCTTATTCCTACCTAAGGGTATTATTAATCAAATCTCTCAATTATGTTGAGCCTTTCGATTGGGTTATGAGCTAGAGGGAGGAAGATGACATTCTTAAGTTGGGACAAATTATGCAGATCCAAAAATTATGGGGGTGTTAGTATCAAGGAAGCCTTGAGTTGGAACAAATCTATCACGATTAAACGGCTATGGAGACTTTACTCCTCCCAGGGGGATGTTTGGATAAGGTGAATTCTGAAATACTACTTGAAGGGTTGTTTGATTTAGGATATCAAGGCTAAGGCTGATGACTCTACAAATTGGAAAGGTCTTCTGGAGTAAAGAGATAGTTTTGTTCTGCTACTTGGTGGGAAAGATCATGCAATTTCAAAGCTCACCAGTTTATCCCATGAGGGGAGGATAAAGGTCTCTACAATTTATTCCTTGTTTCAGACAAATCAAGGCAGGTGTAAATGGCATAGGTCAGTCTAGGACTCAGCAGTGAGGCCTAGACATGCTTTCATAACCTACCTTGACATTCAGCAAAGCCTTCCTACTATTGATAAGATATCGAGCATGGGTATGGTTCTAATCAACAGATGTTGCTTATGCAAGGAAAGGGTTGAATCCCATTACTAACTATTCTTCCAAAATGTAGCTTTGCTTCTCTTATCTGGTAGGGTTTTAGACCTTAATTGTCTTCGAATTGGTAAGAAAATTTAGGCTCTTACCACTAAAATTCATTGGCTTCAAAGGTATAACAGAGAAAAATCATGGCTGAAGAGACTTAGAAGGTGTGCGCTGATGGCTAGTATCTACTTTGTTTTAAGTGAGAGGAATCACATTATTTTTGCTCACAAGAGTAGATCAGTGGAGCAAATATTCCATAGCATCAAATATGATGTTTGCATTAGAATATTACACTGTAAATGTGATTTGTATTAAAATCAGATGACTCTTGTTCTCTTATAGGTTTTCTATTTTGTTTCAGTCTTTAGTTGGCTGTTAGCATATTTTTTGTTAGATCAGGTTGTACAATCCCTTTATGATGAAATGATACTTATCTGAATCTTTCAAAAAAAAAACAAGTAAATTGGACTGAATTGGTTAAAACTTAGATCATCGTTCGATTACCTTTTCTAAGAGACATAGTATGCCTTAGCCTATTACCGCGCCTGGATTTCATCATTAGGCAATAAGACAATGTGACACATTAGGGTGTTTACATGGGGTATTGTGTATTAAATAGAGTAGTAATGATGTAACCCAGATATGTGTCACATTGTCAATTGTCTAGTGATGACAACTAAACTAGGTAATGTGCTTGGGCAAACGATATTTCCAAATAGAGACAGGTTTAAGTCATCTCGATTCAAAACCACATTCTTTCCACAAAGACACCTCAAATTCTTATTATAGTCGAAATATGACTAAATAGGCCCGAAGTTGTGTGTAAGCCATATTTTCAGCCTATGTCTTATTGAGCCTGCATCACACAGGCCCACAATTAGGATAATCAGTCTTTTATCATATTTTAAGGCAAAAGTAAAAAATAATCAAAATCGAGCCGGAACAAGTATTTGGCCAATTTAGGTCAACTTTATCAGTGGTGACGAAGACCAATATTTTGGCCTGCTTCGTCAGTGATGACGCAAGCCAAGAATTTGTCCCGCTTCATCACTGATGACGCGGCCTTCGGCCAATTCCAAGCCTACTTTGTCACTGATGACAAACGCTAGGTTTTTGGCCTACTTCGTTACCGATGACGCAAAACTGGCCAAGCCAGACACATTTTCAACTTGTTCGTTTATTTAGTCCATTTAGTGTTTCATCCGAAATGATTCACTTTTTAAATTTTCATCATACACATATTTTTGAACACTTGTGCACTCATTTATATGAATCTGACTTTTTCACTACTCCTTCTAAGGCTTCAACCAGACCTTCCATCCTAGAGCACCAAACACTCTTATGCATAACTAGTTCATGCCACTTAAAGTGACACAAAATCAAACACAACCAAATCTGAGTACACTAGCTACTCACCATAACGAAGGGACAACCTAGATCTCTTTCCGTTAAGAAATCTCGCGCGCCCAAGCATAAAGCATTACCGTATGTTTTCTGAGGGCCGAAATCAACTCTTTTGACTTTATTTGTCTTTTTATACTTAGATCTGAAATCTGATTGGTATTGCATGTTAAAAAGGCCACTTCGTAACAACTTTTAATAAAACAGATTTAGACATATGTTTAGGGTGTTCCAACTAGAATTGTAATTGACATGTTTATATGATTATGACTTTTCAAAACAGATTTTATAAAGGCTAAAAGTAAAGGTAAATGCAACTAGTTGGCTCGATACACCTTATCGATGTCCAATTGGTAACCTTGCTCCCGAATCTGAATTTGTGGTACAGATTACCATAGGAGTCATCTATGAGATGCTCAGATTCGACGTTGTGTGCCCACATCAAATTCTACCTCTCATATACCCTCTTGGGTCATAGGCTAGATCCTAAGGCATACAGGTTTCGAGACACCGCAAGTTCTCGGTGGCGACTCCGATCCAAATGACCAGTGTGAAGAAGGCAAAGGCACCGCCTGCCTCCCTCCTCTGCGTCATCCCCGATGACGTAGTACTCCAGTACTGCTTCGTTATTGTTGAAGCAGAGGAGAGTCCTGTTTTGCGTCCTCACTGACGAAGCAGTACTGTTTCTCACTACTCACTGTTTCCTTTCTTGGAACATCCCCCCTCGAAATCTGTCAATCGGACTTTTCAGTCCTGCAATAGGAACTCGGCCATACAAAAAGTTCGGAATCGGAAAATGCAAGGACTGGTCCAAGGGCCCCTAGCCCTTCTACATCCTGCCCCTATGTGGTGGTTCACGAGCGTACCCTTACCTACCTCTACCACGAGGGTGCAGGTTTGTGCGCTCACAGTATCATGCCCTAAGGGCTTATTAGATTTTAGTACTATGCCTAAAGGGCTTATTGAATTGTTTGTACCAATGCATAGCATGGGTTCCCTACTTTGTTAAGGACGTCGTTCCATAGGCTAAGATGGGTGTTTTGTCCCAAGATAAGGCTCATATACTTGCTCCCTGTGCAAAATCAAGCCCTAGAGGAGAACGGGCCGCTTAGCACTAGCTTGTTAAGAAATGAAATGACTCATGACGGTCTGGATGTTGAGGACGATTACTAGGGAAACGTTAATGTAGCAATTACTATGGCATATATCAGACGGTTTCCGTAGGAAAAACGTAGAATCACGTCCTAATTATTGCATGCCTTTTCTTGAGGTTTTTACGTCCTATAAATTGGAAATAATTTCATAACAAAATCATTTCTTACCAAAATCATTATCCCTGATATTTTCCATATCAAGATTTTTATTGCCTCTCATCAACGCTACCGGAACTTTGAAAGTGCAACTTGAGTCGTACGCCGTTGTAAGGACCTCAAATTTTGGATATTTACGATTCTTAAGACAATGACAGATTACTTCTGAACGTTTGAGTCGCCACCTTATTTTTTAAAAAACAAGGAAAATACAATCGAACGTACAACTTATGACCTTTACATGATTTGAGGGACAAATTGAGAGACGACGTCACAATTTCCACTTCCAAAGGTTTTTTAATGAAACTTGATCACAAGGACAATCGAATGGAAAGCCCGAGGATGAATTCTTTATAAATTTGGTTTGCTTTAACAAAACAAACATAACACAAGAACTACAAAGAAGTTAAGATGTTACACTAATAACTTCATGTGCCTACGCACCTATCCATAAAAAGACTTCGGGAGCATTCACCTAATTCATAGCTATTAATTTAAATTAAGTTTATTCCTATGAATATCATATAAATCAAGCATGCATAAATACAATAAAAATACATGCTACGTTATTTACATGATTCTTCCTTTAATGATCATGACACATAATTATATTAAAACAATTGACTACTTATTTAAGCATAATAGCCCTTTACATGCATCGTACAAGACATAATAAATCTAACATGCTTCAAAATAATATATCTTAACATGCTTGGAAAATAATAGATCCAATTATATTAACAAAATTCAACTATAAAAAATAAGCTAAACATGATACTATAAAACATTACATTAAACAAATCAACAACTAATAATAAACATAATCGATAATTAAATCATAACATTATTACATATTAATAACAATTAAATAAAACACATATTTTAATAGGATTATAGAATACAGCAGAGTTTCGACCCTGAGGTAGCAACTTTTTTCTTAGCACAATCCCGACGTGAAACAACACTCGGTCTTTACTTCCACTATTTGCACAAACACTAACAAACATCGAACTTTAAAAGATTTTGAAGGGAGAGAAAAGATTTTAGAGAGAGAGGTGCCGTTTTAAAGGCACAATGACCTAAGCACGTAAGGCAAAATAAGGAAACTTTTTAAAATCTCGGTGCACCGGCATACAAAACTGGTACCCTATATATAAACTAGTACCGGCGCTACCTAAACTGGTGTTAGTTTTACAACTTTTTTTAGCCTCGAGTTCCACTAATTGTACCGCAACTTTCATTTTCTAGCACCTCGATCTAATAAATTTAACTTTGTTGGTTATTCTAAGGTGACCCGAGGGTATTTCTTCTACGATCCTCACGAGAACAAAATGTACATGTGGCTCGTGATGCAGTCTTCGTAGAAACAAAGTGTATTTCTATAAGATAGAGTGAGAGATATTTTGAACTCGACAATCATATATTGTAGAGGGGTGTACACTTCAATTCCATAAACCCTTGAATTGAAATTAGATCATCATTATTGTTCTTAAATTGAGAAAAGCAATTCAAAAGTTTGGAAACTATTAGAAATTTATTAGAGGTGATTTTGAATGGTAAAACCAAAAATACACAAGATGTGAAGAGTCTCTCAGTGAAAGAATATTGAAGTATGGTGTAAGAATCGATTTCACATGTATTGAATTGCATGCCACGTGTCGTCACATAGTGTATCCTCTTCGTGTTAAAGATTATAGCATAGATAAATCCACCACAAAATAAATTGGCATCATGACATTCTAATATATTGAACAATGTTGGGCCATTATCATATTCCAAAATACTAAACATTGTTAGGCCACTTGTTAAAGTCAACTACTAAAACTAATACCGCCAAGTAACATAAAAGAAAGACGACTCGGATTAGATAATAAGTAGTACTAGCTTTTTTGACGGTGGGAAACTACGAAATCTATAATAATATAATATACTAAAGGGGTTGTGTTTTATTCGTAAGAGATTATGAAGTCATTAATGACGACTAATAAAATTAATTTAAGGATTAACAATGTGTTATAAGTTGATACGTATTACTTTATACCTAGACTAGACTAAGTTTTGAAACATTTATAAGTTAGAAACACTTTGTAGGTGCACCATAGTCCACGTCATTCACATGCATGAGAGAAAACAAGCATAGAGTAATGTAAAAAAACACTATTTTTGAAATTCTACATGTCCACATAAGTGCAATAGACCCTCAAAGTCACTTATTCAAGTGAAAATCATTTCAATTGGCCATAGATGGCAAATAAACATAATTCCCTCCTCTTCTCGTTCAAATAAATATAATTATCATACCTGGTGTTGCCGGACTGAAAGATTTAGTTATAATTTGAACATTAAGTTAGAAAATTTAGAAAATTTTACGAAGTAAGATAAGAATCTAAATTAGAAAATCTTTTGAAAATTAGAATGTATATAGTAACTAATATAATATCGAGAAAAATATTTTTTATTTCATATGCGTATAGTTGGCAAAGCTAACCCGACCCTACATATCATACTATTTTTGCTTGAAAATGTCTCATATACAACTTAAAAATTAAAAATCACTACCATATGGTTAACCGACCCAACATATACGAAAGTTCTAAACTCGAAATTGATCCAAACCTGGCCCAACTTGAACCAAAATCAATTCAACCTGATAGATAGCTTTACTCAACTTGATGTGATATAGAACTCAAACTTCAAATTGATTTAACCATAATAACTCTTATCAGGATCATGTTAGTTTTTTTGTTATTTATATATTAATATTATTACATTAAACATGACATATAATGTTGGTTAAAACTATCATAATATCGAATGACTCGACCTGAAATTGATATGATTAAAAAGTGACCTGATCTGAAACCTTTCCAAACCAACTCGAGATAGTAGAAAACCTAATATGACTCGAACCCGATACTTTACAAACAAAAATATAATAGACCCAAAATTGTCATGACTGATATGGTTAAAACTCGACATGAGCCGACCCAAAACCACCCTAACTCCTTCGATTACCAGTTTTACGTAAGCACATAGCAAGAGTAAGATTAGGGTAAACATTAAACATAGAGTAGGCAAGATTTCAATTAACGTACATTTTAAAAAATAAACTTTTTAATCCAGAATGAAAAATCTCATCCATAATACAACAGAAGAATCGGTTTGTGACGCACTTTGTAGATGAACGTACTTTTATAGGGCACTCGCGTATTAGTGTCACTAATCTCTAATCTCCTTCAAAGCACGGCTAAAAGGACCTTCTTTTGTATTTAATTCTATCATGTTTCATTTTATTTTAATTAATTTTCTTGTTGTGTGCTTTATTTAGTGTAGCATATGTCACGCCTCTAGTTCTTCTTGTTGCACTTTTTCTTATGTTTCCTTCGTTCACCACCATGTAGATCAAGTTAACAATTTACATATAGTTGTACAACACATGAGATATATAATAAATTAGAAAAGCGTATAAGAATCTAACCTTTTTATTATTGACTAAAAATTTTGTTTTCTCTCGCAAAATAATAGATGACCAAAGATCGCATAGTTTGACGAAAACATAGTAATGGTGTTTACCCTTGAGACAAATATAAAAAGCATAATATTATGAATCCAAGTAACACAATCTACGCCATACAATTTTATATATAATGCAAACAATCTAAACGTTGTCTATCAATTGTCTACAATATAATGATGCTAAAAGTAGGTATAATAAAGTATCAAATTGAAGAAGCCAAATAAGGCTAAAATGTACCCAGATTAGCAACAATATTGTGATGATTGTGTTCAATATAGCGTTGTCTGTCACGAATAAGTTGACTCATCAAATTGAGCTTCACGCCTTTAATACGTTTTTAGTAAAAAAGAGCAAAAAAATAGGGGAAAGGGTACTTAACTTCAAAACTTGTTATGAAATTCAGGAATGGAATCGGGTTAAAAAAAGGAAAATTGGCATACAATAATCTCAACTATGGCGGTTTGTTTTAAAATAATGCTAACTATGTTTTTTTTTCAAAATAATCTCAACTTATGATCATTTTTGCAGCTAGTGCTCCCGTATTTCCCGAACCTAGTTGACACTCCAACTTTCCCCCAAACCAGCCATTAGCCACCCCTTACACCCCCTAATCTCCCACTAACACCAAACCCCACTCTAAAACCTCCAAGTACCACAAAAACCCACCCACTCTCTTCATTTATGTTTCTCTATCTTCTACAATGAGCGGCATCTTTCAAACTTCAATAGTAGAAATTTGATATCCTTCAGTTTAGCAACATCAGTATTCATATAGAACAATGGTCCTTGCAAGTTGCAACATAGTTAGGATTGAATGCTTTTCATCCACCAAGGCTCCTACAAATCCTACGGCTCATGAATGATGTCCGACTTCTGCTTTCATGATGATTTTCATATGTTTCAATTGAATTTTATTGAAACTCATCGACTTTTGAGTATTAATTAACAGAGGAGAAATGAATCCCTTATGGACTAAAGGCAACAATTGATGACTTGAGTTAACATAAGCTATCTCAGCTACAACCTTGTATGTACCGCATTCCCCAAAGCGACAAAGTGCCATTGTGGGTCTGCATGTTGTTGTTTATGGAATTGAAATTTGGGTTTATAGTGTTTAATGGAGGAAGTCTTGAATGAAGAGAGAGAAGATGAGAAGAAGAGAGGTGTTCTACAAGGGTATGGTGTGGGTGTTTGTCGAGTTGGGGTGACTGCAGCGGTGGGGTAGAGGGGGTGGAGGGAGTATGGTGGAAAAGGGAGGAGGTTTTGGAGGTGTTTGGTGGTGAATAGTGGTGGATGTCGGTGGTTAGGGAAGAGATTAAGTTTGATAGGGGGCTCCAAACCTAGGTTCGGGTATACGGGAGCACTAGCTGCAAAAATGATGACAAATTGGGATTATTTTGAAAAAAACCATAGTTGGAATTATTTTAAAACAAATCGTTATAGTTGAGATTATTGTATGCCAATTTTCCTTTAAAAAAACCACCAATCAAATAGCTAAAAACCTCATATAAGCAAAGTAAAACTAAAGACGCAAACTTGATGCTTATGATATTTGGCGACAATTACATATTGTACAAGTGTGTACATATCAATTCCATAAACCCTTGAATTGAATTTATATCATCACTATTATTCTTAAAAACAGAAAAGAAATTCAAGAGATTGGAAACTATTAGACATTTACTATAGGTGATTTTGAATGGTAAAAAAACAAAAAGAAAAAAAGGAATGTGGAGAGTCTCTCATTGAGAGAACATTGAAGTAAGAGGTAAGAATTCATTTCACATTCGTTGAATTGCATGCCACGTGTCGTGTTTAATTTCACATTGAAGTAGGAGGTAAGAATTAATTTCGCGCCAACATTATCTGAACCAGCTATAGAATGAGCTCTGCATGCTCTTAGTGAGATCGAGTTACGTTCATCATTTTATTTCGCCAGGGCTAAATCTCAAGGGCGCCCTTCCAAACAAAACACAAAACCTTCTTCCCCTCAATGTAACAAAGCTACTGATACGAATAACAAGGCTGGAAAATCACTCAGTGGACAGAATTTCAAGACCCAGGAGGTAAATGGAATTACTCCTCGCGTTGTTATTATGTTAAATGATTTTGTACCTTAAACTATAAAATCTGCCGAAATACATGTTATTATTGGTGATGTTCCTTGCATAATAAGGTTACTCATGAATCTGCTCAAACTATGCCTACTTTTATGCAAAATCTTGAAATTCCTAAGACTCGGGCTAAACCAGCTGATGTTAGGTCAACTAGGTCAACTAACCCTAAGAAATCTTCCAATAATTTGGGTAAAAGACTTGAATTTATGGAGGATTGTCATGAGCTGGAAGTAATTACCATTGATGAGGAGGATATTGCGGAGGAGGGACAGTTTTGGCAATTTACCTTGGTTGGTAGTGTTATCTCTTCTACATAAAAATTTCAAGATGTTCAGAATTTTGTGGATACAAACTGGGATCAAAACCACTAGTTTTGTACTGCAAGAAGGGCTGGTACTTCTTTAAATTTAGGAATGAAGATGAGCTAAATCGAGTGCTTAAGGGTGGTCCACGAAATGTGGGAGGGAATCGCTTCGTTCTGAAGCCATGGACCCCTACATTTTGCACATAAATTAAGTATGTTACAACAATTACAATTTGGGTCTTGTTTCCTGATTCAGATCCCTATTTCTGGTCTCCTAGAGATTTGAGTAAACTGGCTAGTGGAATTGGCCAAACTTTATTTGCTGATAGATGCACTACCATAAAGGAGAAAATCTCATTTGATAGGGTACTGATTGAGGTTGATGTGTCTAATAATTTGCACACTGAGTTGCTCTTGAATACTCCGTAATGTGGCCTGCTTTCTCAGTTTGTTTAATATGAATAATTCCATATTTTTGCTCTACTTCTTGTAAGCTTGGGCATAGAGATGTTGATAACATAGTTAAGAAGAAACAGGAAATTAAGGTTGCTGCTGTTACTATGGTTTATGTTTAGAAACCAATGGCTATTGTTGCTAAGGTTCAGGGCCATGTTCCTCCTCAGGCTGCAAAAGTGGTTAATATAGAAGAGAATAAGATTGTTGATGTTGAGGTCCCTGGTCAATCACAAGAGCAGGAAATCTATGAAGAATTTAATCCAATACTTGTAGGACAAAGTCGTGGGTGAACTATCCAAATTAATCTAACTGTTCACCAAACCTATGTATTAGTGCCAAGTCAGGTCGAATCCACTAGGAACGGTTGTTTACGCTATTTAATGTCATAATAAGAAGGGGGGATTTGAATTTGTTTGTTTATCAACTAATAAAGCTATTTGTGATCGCAACGGGACCCCTTTTTTGTAAAGTTGTTTTTGCTTATCGAAGTAGGAGGGTCACGTTCGGGAACCACCACATAGGGGTAGGTGCTGGAAGGGCTATGGGCTTGTTGACCAGTCCTTGGATTTTCCGCTTCCCAACTTTTTGCGTGGCTAAGTCCTATTGCAGGGCAGTTTAGCCCGATTGGTAGAATTGGGGGTGTGCCAAGCAAGGAACAGAGGGGGAGCAACCCTCAGGTTTGGCGTCGCTAGTGAATGGCGCCAAACCTGGAAGGTTGCTGACCACGTTGTTACTGGCTACACCATACAGGTTGCCCAGTATGGCGTCGCCAGTGGTGATGCCAAGGGGGGAGGCCGAGCGGTGCCTTTGCCCTCCTTGCACTGTTTTGTTCGGAGGAGTCACCACCACGAACTTTCAGTGTCCACGAGCAAGGTTACCAATAGGGCATCGATAAGGTGATCGACCCAACCAGTTGTATTTACCTCTACTATTAGCCTTATAGAAAATCTGTTTTCACAATTATAATATCTCATAAACATGCCAAATACAAATCTGGTTGCAAATACCCTTATAAATGTCTAGATCTGTTTTATGTCACATTATTACTAGTCGAGTTATTAGCATGCAATAATGTTATAGTTGAGATCTAGCACAAAAGTAGTAATAAAAGTTAAAGTGGATGATTTGGCCCTCAGGAAATGTACGGTAATGCTTTGCGCTTGGGTACGCGAGGTTTCTTAACTGCGAGGGTTTTCCTAACGAGAGGGGATCTAGGTCCTCTCTTCGCTATTTTGAGTAGTTTGTATACTCAAATTTGTCATGTTTGATTTTGTTTCACTTCAAGTGGCCTGAACTAGTTATGCATAAGAGTGTAAGTGCTCTAGGATGCAAGGTCTGGTTGTAGCCTTAGAAGGAAGAGTAAAAGTCGGATTTTTGTGTATGAGTGGAAACAGTGCAGAGGGTATGTTAACGTGAGTGTTGTCTATTGTTGCTGACCCGTGCGAAAATGAAGTGGAAGGGTATTTAGAGAAGAGAGAGTTTGCGTCGTCAGTGATGGTACGAAAACTGAACTCTTGTAGGATCGGCTAGTTTATGATAAAATAGCCAAAAAATGAGTTTAGCTGAATAGCGTTTTTCAGTAATTTTGAGTCATCCGAAATGTGTTGTGGGTGTTTGAGTCGAAACACTTCATGAGAAGATTCTGGAATGTGAGAGTCCTTGTTATCTGATATTTGTTGTGGATCAGATTGCTGGTGTTTGTGATTGACCGTTCTGCTAAGGACAACTGAACTTTCTGGAAGTTTCGAGATTAATGAATATTCGGACGAATTAATGAAAATAACATTGTAATGGACTGGCTGAAACCCTGGGCTAGGCCAGGTTCGGCGTTGCCACTAGTGACGCCAAGCCCAACCTGGGTCAGGCCCAGGTTTGGCGTCGCCAGACCTGGGCTAGGCCAGTGGCGACGCCAGGCCCAGTGTCTGGGTCAGGTTTGGCCCAACTTTGGCTTTCTAGGTGATTTTGACTATTTTTCGACTTTTATGTAAAATGTAATAAAAGCCTGATTTCTGTGATCTCGGGCTTGTGGTGCAGGCTCGGTCAGTTATAGGCTGAAAATACGGCTTACACATATTTTCGGGCCTATTTAGTCATAAAGTTGAAATCGAATCTACAAATAACATTCGTTGATTAAAAACCCTAGTTACGAACTAATCTAGTCGTTTGGTCAAGATTCAAGTTATAATTGTATTAAAGTAAAGGAATATCAACATAGACTTGCAAAATATATCGTTCGATTATATATTCAACAATTATGATAAATCTCCCTATCTAATTAATAACCAGGTTCGTGAATCAATTAATCAAATAGTTGCTATTTAGAAATTATCAATCACGTTCTCGAATTAAACAATTCTACCAATAGATTAATAACAAGCTAAGTATAACTAGGCGATCAATCTAGAATGCAAGCATATTAATCATGTAATAAAGCAATAGAGATTTATAAATACTTAACAATAATTCTACAAAGGATTAGAAACTCACAATTAATATAACTAAAATCAAAGTCTTAACCAAAGTATAAAAGAATTTAGTTCTCTGGAGACATAAAGAACTCTTGTGAGAAGTAGTGTAGAATAATGAATGATAGAATACTGAAAAACCAAATCATTAGGTCTTAAATAAAACCCTAAAATGATTCCTAATGATATTAAGACACTTAACTGAACTCCTGGGACAAACTAGGTGAATTAGGAATAAAAACACTAAAGGCCGCGACTCGTGGAACAATATCACGAGTCGCGGTTATCGGGCTCCGCAAGTCGCGGAAGGAGTTTGCGAGTCCCGGACCTGCTAGTCATGGACCTTACCGCTACCAACCACATTTTTACCTTAACCTATAGCCAATCCTGGTACACTCTCTTACCTAAGCCGCCCTTACAGGTGTTCGGCTCATCCGACATTTTTGTTTTTTTCTTTTCTTTTGTTTTTTTTTGTTTTGTCCATTTTCTAATTTTTTAAATTTTTCACTAAGAGAACAAAATAACGGAAAACAAAAAACTATTTACACTATAAAAAAATCAACATACATCACTCCCTCATGCTTAACATCACATTGTCCTCAATGTGAATTCAACAATAATAATAACAAAGCATAAAGAGAGGAAAAATACCATCAATCTCAAGGAGAAGATGATACGGGCTGGTCTGCTGAATAACCACCCCGCTATGCCTGTTGTCGAGCTCGAAGAATTTCTCGGCTATGAGCCTTGGCATCTACCTCAGCCAGCGAAGAAGAATCAACTCGCCTGTACTCTGGTGTCACTCTAGGAGGAGGGTGATGGTAGCTCATAAGCCTCTTCGATAGGCCCTCATGACCGCCATCTGGTCACGTAACCCGTCCAACTCATCATCTTGCGCGTCAAAACGCGCATCCATCCTCTCCAACCTCCTATATATGGCATGTGTCCAACCAGAACAATTTGTAAAAGCAGAGCCAGGAGCAGGGGTCGCCAACCCATGTTGCTCAGCATCGAAAGGCTGCGGGCCCGGAACAACTGTCGCCTGATCAACCCCGATAAACCACTGGGCTGCCAGAACCCCATAAGGAAGAGGGTGATATACAGTATGAGTAACAACAAATTGATATACCCCGCGCTCGCCATACTGCCATAAGTAAAAACCCAGCATATGAGGTGCCACAGTCAAACTCTCATGCTTCTTCAAAGTAGGAATATCGGAGAAACTCAGTGCGACCTCATCCTCCTTAGGAGCATCTCTGCCAAGCACCTCCCTCGCATACTAAAGATGAGAGTAATCATCCACCCCATGTTGATATGCCATGTCTCCTTCCTTCTCACATCTTGACAGGCAATCACAAACGTATGAATCCAATCCTGGGTCCAATTACCCGGAAGGCAACTCATGTAATGGGAGATAATAGTGTGGTTGAGGTGAGTGGGCTCACCCTTGCCAGAAATGGTCATTGAAAGTAATTCAGCAACCATCCTCCAAGCAGGGTGGGGTATATGGATGATCTTCCGACCAGAAACAAGTAGTTGACCTGTCAAACCATTCCATAAATCACAAATAGGGTCACCATCCGTCTAAGGCTTCTCACCACTCGGCTCCCTAATCCCAAAACACTGTTGCAATTGACTATAAGTCAATTCGACATCTCGATCATCCACCCGAAAACTAATAGACTTCTCTCCTCCCTCGGGGTCTTTCCTCCTCATAGTTGACAAAAACTCAAGAGTATTTCGCCCATGAACCACCTACCTCATGCCAATCAGACCCTCTAAACCAGTTGTCCTCAACAAGTATGAAACAGAATAAAAAAAACCAAGAGTCTATAAGGTACGCAAATGAAGAAACTTGGAAGATTGAATGGTTCGGGATCTTGATTTATCTAACCTCGCCCAAATAGCCCTTTAGCTCGCAGTCAATTTCTCGAAACCTAGACTATTAATCTTAAGTTGGGCAGGAGCTTCCTCTCCTCTTTCTCTACCATGCCCTCAACCACCCCCTTGGCCTTGGCTATTAGAGGCTTCGGTTAAAGTCCTTTTGGTCGGTTTAGGAGGTATATTGGACTACCAACAAAGAACAACCAGCTGGAACACAAGCAACAACCCTCAAAGCAACACAATGCAACACACAAACCCAAGTGAAGCACACTTCAACCAACCAAACTCAACTCAAACAATACCAATCCGCACCAATCTTAACTATCCTAAGTGAGGCTCCAAAACACAACACAACCACAAAAATAACAACGCAATATCGAATTAACAACAACAATCCACAAATATATTCGATTCACCACAATTTCAGAAAATCAAAACCACTAAAAGGGCAAATTCGAAATTTTACCTTTGAGAATTATACGGACGATGAACTCGGCCAATAGCTGTGGAAACACCTCTATAAACGTTGCGAGAACCCTCCTTGAGCACCAATCAAATAATGGACGTCGAGGATAAATTCCCCCAAGAGCTAGGGTTTTGGACGAAATTGGGGGTTTGTGATAGTTTTGGCCGGATTTTGTGTGGGAAGTGACTGATTTTGTGAGGAAAATGGAAATAAAGTGAGGATTTGGTGCGTGGGATGGTGGAAGTGGTTTTTTGAGGGATGTGTAGTGAAGTGGTGAGGTGGGTTTTGGGGAGAGTTTGTATGTGTTTATGTTTGTGTTTGTAAAGTTGGGGAAGAAATTAATCTCGGTAATATTGATTCAATAAAAACGAACTCCGAGAATCCGCGAGTCGCAGAGCTCAGTCGCGAGTCGCAGAGCTAAGCCGTGAGTCGCGGAGGCATTGTCAATGTTTTATGAGGGAAAGTTCGCGACTCCCAACACTGTTCCGGGAGTCGCGATTGGGACTCCGCGAGTCGCGGAGGCAATAGCCTTGTAGAACATTCATTTGGTCCGCGAGTCACGATACTGCTCCGCGAGTCGCGGACTGCTTTCTTCTTCGAATTATGAAACATTAAAAAACTATCAAAAACAACCATTCAACTTATAAAAACCAACTAAAGTTGAACAAA
Source organism: Corrigiola litoralis (assembly GCA_901111285.1). NCBI lineage: Eukaryota > Viridiplantae > Streptophyta > Magnoliopsida > Caryophyllales > Caryophyllaceae > Corrigiola > Corrigiola litoralis. The sequence continues at coordinate 18,747 of CAAKMY010074612.1, read as the reverse complement.
TAAAACAAAAATAAAATAATCTAGGGTTGCCTCCCGAGAAGCGCTTTTGTTTAATGTTGTTAGCTCGACAAGGAAATGGGAGAACAATATAGTCGCCATAAATCGGGTCTTTGAGAACAAGACTCTCCACTTCTTCCATAAGATTGTTGATGTTGAGGTCTCTGTTCAATCATAAGAGCAGGAATTCTATGAAGAATCTAATCCAATACTAGTAGGAAAAAGTCGTGGGTGAACTATGAAAATTAATCTAACTATTCACCAAACCTAAGTATTAGTGGCAAGTAAGGTCAAATCCACTAGAAACCGTTGTTAACACTTTTTAATGTCACAATAGGAAGGGGGGCTTTGTATTTGTTTGTTTATCAACTAATTAAGCTATTCTAATGAATAAATATGATATCTTTAATGGTTAACAATCAAAGGCAAGTACTTTAGTCACAAGGCATGTCATCAAGTTATATGTCATTGATCATTTTGTCACACAATAGCATAATATTGTAAGCACTTTATTGTGGAATCACTAGTATTCCTTTTTCTTCTTAAATCGAAGCTAGTAATAACGTTTGTTGATTAAAAGCCCCAGTTACTAACTAATCAAGTCGTTCGGTCAAGATTCACGTTATAACTTCATTATGGTAAAAGGAATATCAATAAAGAATTATAACATATATCGTTCGATTATATATTCAACAATAATGATAAATCTCCTTATCTAATTAATAACCACATTCGTGAATCAAATAATCAAATAACTGCTACTTAGGAATTATCAACCACGTTCGTGAATTAAACAATTCTGTCAATAGATTAATAACAAGTATAACTAGGTGATCAATCTAGCATGCAAGCATATTAATCATGTAATAAAGCAATAGAGATTTATAAATACTTAACAATAATTCTGCAAAGGATTAGAAACTCACAATTAATATAACTAAAATCAAAGTCTTAACCAAAGTATAAAAGAATTTAGTTCTCCGGAGACATAAAGAACTCGTGGGAGTAGTAGTCTAGAATAATAAATGATAGAATATTGAAAAACCTAATCTTTAGTTCTTAAATATAACCCTCAAACGATTCCTAATGATATTAGGAAACTTAACTGAACTCCCAGGACAAACTAGGTGAATTAGGAATAAAAACACTAAAGGTCGCGACTCGGGGAACAGTATCATGAGTCGCGGTTATCGGGCTCTGCGAGTCGAGGAAGGAGTTTGCGAGTCACGGACCTGCTAGTCAAAGACCTTACCGCCCACAACCACATTTTTACCGTAACCTATAGCCAATCCTGGTACCCTTTCTTACCTAAGCCGCCCTTACAGCTGTTCGGCTCATCCGGGATTTTTCTTTTTTTCTTTTCTTTTCTGTTTTTCTTTTGTCCATTTTCTGATTTTTTTATTTTTCAATAAGGGAACAAAATAACGGAAACAATAAACTATTTACACTATAAAAAAAATCAACATACACTCCTCCCCCATGGTTAATCATCACATTGTCCTCAATGTGAATTCAACAATAATAAGAACAAAGCATAAAGAGAGGAAAAATACCATCAATCACAACGAGAAGATGATACGGGCTGGTCTGCTAAATAACCTCCCCGTTATGCCTGTCGCCGAGCTCGAAGAATTTCTCGGCTATGAGCCTTGGCATCTACCTCAGCCAGCGAAGAAGAATCAACTCGCCGGTACTCTGGTGTCACTCCAGGAAAAGAGTGATGGTAGCTCATAAGGCTCTTCGATAGGCCCTCATGACCGCCATCTGGTCATGTAACCCGTCCAACTCATCATCTTGCGCGTCAAAACGCGCATCCATCCTCTCCAACCTCCTATATATGGCATGTGTCCAACCAGAACAATTTGTAAAAGCAAAGCCAGGAGCAGGGGTCGCCAACCCATATTGCTCAGCATCGAAAGGCTGCGGGCCTGGAACAAATGTCGCCTGATCAACCCCGATAAACCACTGAGCTGCCAGAAACCCTATAAGGAAGAGGGTGATCTAGAGTAGGAATAAAAACAAATTGATATACCCCGCGCTCGCCATACCGCCCTATGTAAAAACCCAGCATATGAGTGCCACAGTTAAACTCTCATGCTTCTTCAAAGTAGGAATATCGGAGAAACTCAGTACGACCTTATCCTCCTTAGGAGCATTTCTCCCAAGCACCTCCCTCGCATACCTAAAGATGTGAGTAATCATCCACCTCATGTTGATATGCCATGTCTCCTTCCTCCTCACATCTTGACAGGCAATCACAAACGTACGAATCCAATCCGGGGTCCAATTATACCCGGAAGGCAACTCATATAGTAGATAATAGTGTGGTTGAGGTGACTGGGCTCACCCTTGCCAAAAATGGTCATTGAAAGTAATCCAGCAACCATCCTCCAAGTAGAGTGGGATATATGGTTGATCTTCCGAGAAGAAACAAGTAGTTGACCCGTCAAACCATTCCAGAAATCACAAATAGGGTCACCATCTGTCTGAGCCTTCTCACCACTCGGCTCCCTAATCCCAAAACAGTTTTGCAATTGACTGATAGTCAATTCGACAGCTCGATCATCCACCTGAAAACTAATAGACTTCTCTCCTCCCTCGGGGTCTTTCCTCCTCATAGTAGACAAAAACTCAAGAGTATTTCGCCCATGAACCCCCTCACTCATGCCAATCAGACCCTCTAAACCAGTTGTCCTCAACAAGTATGAAACTGAATCAAACAAACCAAGAGTCTATAAGGTACGCAAATGAAGAAACTTGGTAGGTTGAATGGTTCAAGATCTCGATTTATCTAACCTCGCCCAAATGGCCCTTAAGCTCGCTGTCAATCTCTCAAAATCTAGACTATTAATCTCAAGTTGGGCAGGAGCTTCCTTTCCTCTTTCTCTACCATGCCCTCGACCACCCACTTGGCCTTGGCTATTAGAGGCTTCGGTTTACTAACAAAGAACAACCAGCTGGAACACAAGCAACAATCCTCAAAGCAACACAATGCAACACACAAACCCAAGTGAAGCACACTTCAACCAACCAAACTCAACTCCAAACAAAACCAATCAGCACCAATCTTAACTATCCTAAGTGAGGTTCCAAAACACAACACAACCACAAAAATAACAACGCAATATCGAATTAACAACAACGATCCACAAATCTATTATATTCACCACAATTTCATAAAATCCAACCCACTCAAAGGGGAAATTCGAAATTCTACCTATGAGAACTGTATGGACAATGAACTCGGCCAATAGTTGCAGAAACACCTCTATAACGTTGCGAGAACCCTCCTTGAGCACCAATCAAATAATGGACGTCGAGGAAAAATTCCCCCAAGAGCTAGGGTTTTGGACGAAATTGGGGGTTTTGTGATTGTTTTGGGCCGGATTTTGTGTGGGAAGTGATTGATTTTGTGAGGAAAATGGAGATATAGTGATGATTTGGTGTGTGGAACGGTGGAAGTGGTTATTTAAGGGATGTGTAGTGAAGTGGTGAGATCGGTTTTGGGGAGAGTCTGTATGTGTTTATGTTTTTGTTTGTGAAGTTGGGGAAAAAATTAATCTCGGTATTATTTATTCAATAAATACGAACTCCGAGAATCCGCGAGTCGCGGAGCTCAGTCGCGAGTCGCAGAGCTAAGCCGCTAGTCGCGGAGGCAGTGGCAATGTTTTATGAGGGAAAGATTCGCGACTCGCAACTCTGTTCCGGGATTCGCGATTGGGGCTCCGCGAGTCGCGGAGGCAGTAGACTTGCAGAACGTTCATCTGGTCCGCGAGTCACGATACTGCTCCGTGAGTCGCGACCTGCTTTCTTCGAATTTCTGAAACATTAACAAACCATCAAAAACACCCATTCAACTTATAAAAACCAACTAAAATTTAACAAATAAAACAAAAATACAATAAGCTCGGGTTGCCTCCCGAGAAGCGCTTTTGTTTAATATCGTTAGCTCGAGAAGGAAATGGAGAACAATATAGTCGTCGTAAATCGGGTCTTTGAGAACAAGACTCTCAACTTCTTCCATAAGATTGTTGATGTTGAGGTCCCTGTTCAATCACAAGAGCAGGCAATCTATGAAGAATCTAATCCAATAATGGTAGGACAAAGTCGTGGGTGAATCATGAAAATTAATCTAACTATTCACCAAACCTAAGTATTAGTGGCAAGTCAGGTCAAATCCACTAGGATCGGTTGTTAACACTATTTAATGTCACAATTGGAAGGGGGACTTTGTATTTGTTTGTTTATCAACTAATTAAGCCATTCTAATGAATAAATATGGTATCTTTGATGGCTAACAATCAAAGGCAAGTACTTTGGTCACAAGGCATGTCATCAAGTTATATGTCATTGATCATTTTGTCACACAATAGCATAATATTGTAAGCACTTTATTGTGGAATCACTATTATTCCTATTTCTTCTTAAATCGAAGCTAGTAATAACATTTGTTGATTAAAAGTCCCAGTTACTAACTAATCAAGCCGTTCACTCAAGATTCACGTTATAACTTCATTAAAGTAAAAGGAATATCAATAAAGAATTATAACATATATCGTTCGATTATATATTCAACAATAATGATAAATCTCCTTATCTAATTAATAACCACGTTCGTGAATCAAATAATCAAATAGTTTCTACTTAGGAATTATCAACTACGTTCGTGAATTATATAATTCTGGCAATAGATTAATAACAAGTATAACAAGGTGATCAATCTAGCATGCAAGCATATTAATCATGTAATAAAGCAATAGAGATTTATCAATACTTAACAATATTATGCAAAGGATTAGAAACTCACAATTAATATAACTCGAATCAAAGTCTGAATCAAAGTATTAAGGACTTTAGTTCCCAAAGACATGAAGAGCTCTTGTGAATAGTAGTCTAGAATAATGAATGATAGAATACTGAGAAACCAAATCTTTTGGTCTTAAATATAACCCTAAAACGCTTCCTAATGATATGAAGAAACTTAACTAAACTCTCGGGACATACCTAGTTAATTAGGAATAAAAATACTAAAGGATGCGACTTGTGGAAGAGTATCGCGAGTCGCGGTTATCGGGCTCCGCGAGTCGCGGACCTACTAGTCCAAAACATGTATCATGCCTCTGCGAGTCGCGGCTAAGGCCCACGAGTCGCAAAGGTCTTTGACATCAACTCTCTTGATCTTCTTCTCTTTGTCTTCTGTCTTAGGTTCTTTGGACTCTCACAACCATACCAAAAGTGTAGAACTCATCATAAGTGTAACAATTACAAACCAAAGGAAGTTACTACAAATCCAAGTCCAAAAGTATCCAAAAAAAAAGTAAAATGAGTTAGTTATACTCTATAAAATAGAGCACATCAAATACCACCTGAGGAATTCACTCTTGTGAAAGGAAGACATACTGCTGATGCTCTGGATTCTGCAGGCAGAGTTCCTTTTGCCATGGAGAATTCCTTTTCTTCACTTGCTGAAACTCATATGGTGTTGGATGATGATAGAGCCGGGGATCCTCTTCCCTTTGGGTTCATGATAACATGCTCCTGGAATATCAGGGGTCTCAATGAGCCCCTGAAACAGCAGGAGGTAATAGACGTCTTGTTGAAGTATAGAATAGATGTTGCTAGTGTTCTTGAAACTCATGTCAAGGAAAAAAAGTTCCAGAGAATTGTCAGAACGAAATTTGGGAGATTTAATGTTGTGAATAACTATTCCTGCCAAAGGAATGGCGGGATTTGGGTTCTCTGGAATTCCAGTCTTGTTGATTTGTTGGTGTTGAGAGGCAGTGATCAGATGATTCATTGCAATGTGAAGTGTAAAGTGTCTGATCTGAGCTGCTACTTTACTTTTGTTTATGCTTCTTATAGTGCAGAAAATAGAAGGTCTCTTTGGGGAGATATTAATTGAGTTTTCTAGAAACACTTCTGATCCTTGGGTGATTGAGGGGGATTTCAATGTCATTTTGCACATGAGTGAAAGAATTAGTAAAACTCTTCCTTAGGTGAGTGAGATGGAGGAGTTTTCTAATTGTCTAGTGGTTGCAGGTTTGTCTGATACTCATGGGACTGGTGATTTCTTCACTTGGACCAATGGTCAGGAGGATGATAATAGTGTCTGGTCTAAATTAGACAGAGCTTTTGGTAATGCTGCATAGTTTTATCAGCATCGGGATTTCTCTGTGTTTTTTGCTCCCCCTAAATTTTTTATCATTCTTCAGCTATTATTACTTTTATGAAGTAAGGTGCCTATTTACATGCCTTTTAAGTACCTAAATCATTGGTCTTATGATTCTGAGTTTTAAAGTATCGTAGGGAAAATTTGGGACACTTATATCTCTGGTTGCAAAATGTTTCGAAACTAAATATGCTTAAATCTAAGTTTAGGTTGCTTCATCTCAAGCATTACTCTAATATTCATCTTAGAGTTCATAAAGGTAGGGATTAACTCATTCATAACCAGCTGCAGTTACAGCAAAATCCAGGTTATATTATGCTTAAGAGTTTCAGTTAAACAGTTGAGAATTGACTATTCAAAGCTGAAATCAGCAGTATTATACATAGAGGTAAGATTAAGGATATCAAGTTTTCTGATGAAAGCTCTAGTTATTTTCATGCTAAAGTGGCAGAGAGAATTAGCATGAATAAAACTAGGGCAATCAAGAATACTTCTGGTCAGTTGCTTTATAATCCTAATTATATTAGAGAGGCTTTTCTATCTTTTTACAAGATTTGCTGGGGATTGAGACTAATCCAATAGGTTTTGATGAGAATTGCTTTGTTGATGGTCCTAGAATTAGTTTTAAGCAAGGAATTGATCCAGGTCAAGCCAGTTACTTCATCTGAAGTTAAAGAAACCCTTTTTTCCATTCACTCAAGTAAAGCTCCAGGTAGAAATGGCTTAACTTCAAAAAATTTCAAGAAAGAATGGCCAAAAATTGGTACTGATATGTGTGATGTTGTGTTAGATTTATTTCAAACTAGTAAGATGCTCAAGCATATTAATGTGACTCTTTTGGCTCTTATCCCTAAGAAGGAGGTATCATATAAAGTTCTTGATTTTAGACCTATTCCTTTATGTTGTGTTTTATATAAAACAATCAATAAAGTAGTAGCTCTGAGATTACAATATGTTACTTTTGATGTCATTATGTTAAGGGCAGAAGTCTCTTTTATAATGTGCTCATAGCTCAAGAACTTGCTAGGAAGTATGGCAGATTGCATACATCTCCTAGAAGTATAATTAAAGTGGACATCATAAGAGCAAAAAATAGAACTTAAAAAAAATATTTCTAGAGAGAGAAACTCTCCCTTTTCTCTAGGAATAGTAATAAGAAAAAGAGGAAGGGAGGTTTCTTCAAGCTTGCCTAGCACGCAAGCTTTCCTCCTATGGCTATTACTCGTGGTCGTAACACCAAAACCACATCATTCTCTTCCCCCTCTCCTAAAGTTCCTTTTGATCCTTCTTTTGTTTCCAATGGGGCTCATTCTGAAGTTTTATCTCATACCCAGCTGGTTAATGAAGACGGTCCTAGCTCGATAACTTTTGGTGATTATTTGGGTCACTTGCCTGGAAATTCTCAGGGAGGCCCTCAACCTTCTCTTGTTGTCGATGATGTTATTCCTAATGTTGTGGCTAAAGTTACTGATGTTACTAATGAGGAAATTGTTAACCCTAACGAGGCTGTTCATGGGGTTGTATGGGCTGATACTGTCAAGCTGAATTCCTCTAAGGAAATGAAGCTGAATTTTGTTGATTTTGATAGTAATTCTGATGTGGAACTTCTTGAGGAGGATATTGTTGATTAGTTGTCTTATTGGGCAAACACTCTTGTCGTCACTACTGTTGGCTCTAGAGGTTCTATTGTACAATTGCAGGAGTATGCAAAACGTAACTGGAGTAATGTTGCTTTACCTCAGATATTGTACTATAAAAAAGGATGATACTACGCTAGATTCAAGAGTTTTGAAGATAAGGAGGAAGTTTGGAGTGGTGGTCCTTGGGTATTAGCTGGGTCAAACTTGATTATTAAACCTTGGACTCCCCTGTTTTGTCAGGAGTTTGATAAACTTACTTCTGTTCCTGTTTGGGTGTAATTTCCAGATTTGGATCCTTATTTTGGTTAGTTAAGGGTTCGAGTAAGGTGGCTAGTAAGGTTGGTAAACCCCTATTTGCGGATGAATTCACTACTAGTAAAGGGAAGATATCTTTTGCTCGGGTTCTTTTGGAGGTGTATGTGTCAAAGGAGCTTCCCCTTTCTATCCCTGTGCAGACTCCTTTTTGTGGAAGAATTAGTCAATCTGTTGAATATGAGTGGCTGCCGTATTATTGTAACTGCTGTCTCAAGTTGGGGCATAATGTAAATCATTTCTCTGTGAAGAGGAGGCAAGTGGCTAAGGAGAAAAAGAAAAAGGAGCAAGTGTATAAGCCTAAGCAGAAGGAACAAGAAATCCCTCAAAAGCTTGATGACCAGGATAAGGTTCCTGAAACTGCTCAGACTCAAGATCTTAAGAAGGAGTTTACTCCTGTCAACAATAAGTCTAGGACCAGAGTTGTAGCTGATTCTGGTATTGTTATCTCAGCTAATAAGTTCTCTCCACTTCAGTACCCAAATGCTTCAGATGAGGATTCTGATGATGCTTCAGAAGATGGCTCTAACTCTGATGCTGATGAAATTATTGTGAAATACATTCCCCCCAATTGTGCTGAACTGTGTAAGGAGGTTAAGGGAAACCTTTCCCCTCCAGATGATAACAGTAACGTGGAACATTAGAGGGTTTAATTACCCTCCAAAACAGCAGGAGATGCTGCATTTCTCGCTGTCCAGCAAGGTGGATGTGATTGCCATCTTGGAAACTACGGTGAAAGAATTAGAGCTTCTAGGATATTTAAAAGGAAGTTTGGAAAATTTGCTTCCTTCGCTAATTATAGCTGTCATTATAATGGATGCATATGGCTGCTATGGAATCCTTAGTCTATCTCTGTTGAGATCATTCGTGTCTCTACACAGATGATTTTTTGCAAATTAAGTCATTTAATCTGTGGTTTTTCTTATTTGGTCTCATTTATATATGCAGCAAATGATGGTGGGGTTAGGGAGGAATTGTGGAGTGCTTTGTTGAAAATTTCAAGCTCTTACTCTGAACCTTGGCTTTATTTAGGTAATTTCAATGTTGTTCTTAATACTGAGGAGAAAATCAGTCCTGGCACTCCAAATCTTAATGAAATTACAGAATTCTCTGATTGTATATATAATGCTCAGCTTTCTGACTTGCCTGCTCAGGGATGTGTTTTCACTTGGTCTAATCATCAGGAGAAGGGACGTCGAGTTTGTGCTAAGCTTGACGGGGCTTTGGCTAACAAGCACCGGTTCTTGCATTCTATTCAGGCTGAAGTTGATTTTTTACCTGAAGGAATTTCTGATCACAGTCCAGTTATAATTTTCTTATACAAGCCTCTTCTCCTCTTAGGAGACCTTTTAGGTTTCTTAATTGTTGGGCTTGTCATGATTCTTTTATGCAGCTGGTCTCTGAAAGTTTGAGTTTGCCTACTAGTGGTTTTCCTTTGTTTAATCTGGTTCAAAGGCTAAAATCCTTGAAAGCTCAATTGAAAACCCTTCATAAGAATTATTACTCTCATATATCTGAGAGAGTTACTGCTAGTAGAGCTGTTCTCCATCAAAGTCATATGAATCTCCAATCTGATCCTTTGAATGCTGCTCTTAAATCTGAAGAGCAAAGGTGTAGGAAGATCTTTTTGTCTCTTGTGCAGGCTGAATATAGTTTTTTCTGTCAAAAGGCTAAGCTGCAGAATTTGCAAATGTCTGATGCAGGTACCAAATACTTCTTTGAGAAGTGTAAGGAAAAGCAGCTCATAAAGCACATTGGCAAGATTAAGGATAGTGATGGTGTAACTTGTGTTGGTCATGAGGCTGTTTCTGATGCCTTTCTTAGGTATTATCAGGAGTTATTGGATGATGCTGCTGCCAAAGAGGATTATGACTCCTCCATTATTTTGCAGGGCTCCGTTATTCATTCTGATAAGCAGGCTGGTTTGGTTTAGTGTTTTTCTAGATGCTGATATTAAAGCTGCTGTTTTTTCTATTGATTCTAACAAGAGTCCAGGTCCTGATGGCTTTTCCTTTGGGTTTTTCAAAGCTTCTTGGTCCATTATGGGTGAGGGCTTATGCAAGGCTGTTAGAGAGTTCTTTATCCATGGTAAACTTCTGAGCCAAGTTAACTCCAGTCTTATTGCCTTGATTCCTAAAGTTGACTAACCTGAATTTGTTATGGATTTTAGGCCTAATTCTTGCTGCAACACTATCTATAAAATCATTAGCAAGCTTCTAGTTTCTAGAATGCAAGCTGTGATTCATGATATTATTGGCAAGGAGCAATCAACTGTTTTGGAAAGTAGAAGTTTGTTTGATAACATTCTCACTAGCCAAGAGCTACTTAGGAAGTATGGCAGGAAGACCATTTCCCCTAGATGTATTGTCAAAATTAACATTAAAAAGGCATTTGACTCTGTTTCATGGAGCTTTTTGAAGAAAATGTTGATTGATTTTGGTTTCCCTGTCACCTTTGTTTATTGGATTATGGTGTGTATTTCCGGTGCTAAATTTTCTTTGAGCATCAATGGTTGCAGTGTTGGCTATTTTGAGGGCACAAGGGGGCTAAGGCAGGGTGATCCACTCTCTCCTTACCTTTTTGTTCTCTGCATGGAAGTTTTGTCTAGAATGTTGAGGAATCTCAAGTCTTTTCCAGGCTATTCTGATGACTTATTGGTGTTTGCCAGAGCTGATTTACCTTATGTCAAGGCCATTGCTTCTGTCATGAATAGTTTCTCTTCTTATTCTAGTCTAGTGATTAATCCTCTCAAGACCTGTGTGTACTTTGGGGGCATCAAGGATAGTTTGATTGCTTTGATTCTGCAGGAAATTGGCTATACTGCAGGTTCTTTTCCATTCAAATACTCTCTGTTGTGGGATGGCGCTGTGCTTGCTAGGCACTCGTTTATAGGTGTCCTTGCTTCTTGCAACAGTCTTGCTACCATTGATAATATCCATAGGAGGGGGCTTGTTCTTATAAATAGATGTGTTTTATGCAAGAGTGCTTTGGAATCTGTTGGCCACTTATTTTTCTGCTGTCCTTTGTCTGTTGCAGTTCTTCAGAGTCTGTGGTGTTGGGTTGGTATCAAGAGGAACACTTTGAGTTTGAGGCATGAGCTTAATTGGCTCTGTAAATATGTTCGAGGCAAGAGTTGGAACTCTAAGTGGATTAGATGCACATTTGTTGATTGTATCTCTAAAATTTGGCATGCTAGAAATACTTGTATTGTTAGTGATGGTCATAGTCCTATTGATCAGGTAATTAGGAGGATTAAGTTTATTATTTGTACTAGAATGTATGTTGTAAGTAGTGGTCACTCTGAGCAGTATTTGACTGATTGTATGCTCGATTAGTCTTTGGACTATGTCTGTTTGTATGCTTGATTAGTCTTTGGACTAATAAGCAAGGCTTCTTCCCTTTTGGAAAATGATATAAAATTCTTACCTTTTTTCAAAAAAAACAGTGGACATCATAAAAGCCTTTGATACTCTTGATTGGTCATATTTGCATAATGTGCTTGTCATGCTAGGGTTTCCTAATACTTTTATTAGCTAGATCATGACATGTATATCTTCCTCTTGATTTTCTGTTTGATTTCCTGGAAACAAAGGACTTAAATAGGTGACCATCTCTCACCTTTCTTATTTGCTCTTTGTATGGAGAGTCTTTCTAGAATGCTCAGAGGGTGCCTTAGCAGCAGAGGTTTTTAAGCTCATCCAAAGTGCTCAAGGTTGGGTTTAACTCACCTTAATTTTGTTGATGATTTGTTGGTGTTCACTAGAGGAGATGTACCTTCTATCACGGTTGTTAAAAGTTGTCTTGAAAAGTTTGCTTCCATGTCTGGTTTGTGTGCTAATCCACAAAAATCAAACATATATCTAAGTGGAGTTGCCTCTGAAGTTCAAGAGCACATTTTGCAAATTTCTTGATTTTTTGGGTGATTTTCCCTTAAGATACTTAGTTATCTCTTTGAATTCTTCTCGATTTAACTTTTGAGATGTTTCAATGTCTCCTTAATAGAATCAGAGGGAACGTTTGCACACTAAGCTACACAATTTTTGAGCTATGCTAGAAAAGTGGAATTGCTTAATTCTTTAATTTTTTGGTATTCGGAATTTATGGTGCACATGTATTCTGTTGCCTGTGAAATTCAGAAGAAGATCATCCAAATTTGTAGAAGCTTTTTCTGAAATTCTGAGGAAAGTGCTAAGAAGATTGTTTTTACTGCATGGAAGAAATTATCTATTCCTAAAGCTGAGGGTGGATTAGGGATCAAAGAGATTTTGAGTTGGAATAAAACTTTGCTTATGAAGTTGATTTGGAAGCTCTACAATGGTAATCAAGACATCTGGTGTCAAAGGGTAAAAAGCTATTACCTGCATAGAACTTATTTTTGGTTGTACAATTTGAATTCATAATGCTCATGGAGCTGGAAAAACCTGATCAAATTGAGAGATGAGTTTAATATTAAAGCTGGTGGTATTGCCAAGAGTCAGAGTTTTCTTGTGAGCTGGTCAAAAAATGGCAAGTTGCAGTTACAGGAAGTGTATCACCTTTTCAGAGCTGATCACACTACTCTTCAATGGACTAGACATATATGGAATTCTGCAGTCATGCCTAGGCATGTTGTTGCCTTGAATAACACTCTGCCTAAAGTTGACAACATCTGCAAAAGGGGTTTTAACATTGTAAATAGGTGTGTTCTATGAAAAAAGAATTCAGATAGCAGGAATCATCTCTGGTTTGGGTGTCCTACGCATTCTGTATTGGAAAAGAATATATAGAAGAGTATATAAATTGCAGGGAGAAATTCATCTTTTCTGCAAAGCTATTAAGGGGAAGCACTTGTTGAAGCAAAAATTTCATTGTTGCCTTGCTACCATCTATCACATAAGGCAGGAGATAAACAGATGAATTTTTGCAGGGGAAGACAGAAATGTGGAGCACTTGATTCATCAAATTAAGTTTGCAATTTGTGTGCGCATGTACAAATGCAATCTCAGTGTATCTAAAGCTGAGAAATCCTTGTATTTGCTAGATTAGTCCAAGCTTGTTGGCTTCTGTTTCAGTTGCTTTTGCTTGATTTTTTCAGTCTTGTAAAATTGGCTGATTGGTTCGTCTTTGTGAAATATATATGCTAATTTCTCCAAAAAAAAAGAATTAATTTCACATGCATTTAATTGCATGTCACGTGTCATCACATAGTTTTTCTCTACGTGTTTAAAATAATAGCATAGATAATTCCACCACCAAAAGAAATTGGCATCATGATGTTGTAATATACAAAACAATATTGGGCCATTATGATATCCAGAAATACTAAACGTTGTTGGGCCACTTGTTAAAGTCAACTATTGAAAATAATAGCATCAAGTAACATAACTAGAAAGACGACTCAGATATTAGATAATATGTAGTACTAGCTCTTTTGATGGTGGGAAAACTAACGAAATTTATATATGTCACATATTTATGAAAGAATACTATATAGTAAAGGGACAGTGTTGTAGCCCTAAGAGAATATGAAGTCATTGATGACGACTAATACCATTAATTTAAAGATTAACAATGTGTAACAAGTTGATATGTATTACTGTGTAGCTAGACTAGAGCAAGTTTTAAAACATTTAAAAATTACAAACACTTTTTACGCACAACATAGTCGATACCATTCACATACATGAGAGATAACAAGCATAGGAAGATGTTAGATAAGTACATGACATGTTTCCCCTTTGCAATCAAGACTTAAAAAATAAAATAAAAATTCTATGCAAACACAAAATATTTAGTTGGATCTTCTAGTACTAATCCCTGGAATAATAATGGATGGTGTGGCATAATAGTACATGATAGCTCACTCCAAGCTTCAGAACATGTGGCATAAGAAAAAGCCATAGAAGACTGTGCTAGCGATGACAATGTCGTCAAGCAACTTAAGAGGATCAAGGCCGATCTTGGCATCGGGAAACTTTTGTTTTCTTCTTTGGAACATCGTACTTAAGTTTTAAATAAGCTTACCAAGATGAATGTTCCATCTGACACTACTCCAAGTGAATTGACTACCTTGTTGACTGAAAGGTCGTCCAATACCATAGTCTTTACTCACAACGATTTACCTCTAGAAGGGAGACATCATAATCAACCCTTTTCTCCTTATTGTGAGTTGTCTACACAAGAATGTGCCCATCGTTCTTGTTGATAACAGTTCAGCCATTAATGATCTACCTCTCATCACTACGAGTAGCCTAGGCCTTGATGCTAGGGACTTTGTACCCACTGGCATCAATGTGCGTGCATACGACAACACGCGCAGAGAAGTCATGGGAAGTGTTCATTTTAACATTACTACTAGACCTTTGTATTAATCGATATACTAGCGATGTTCAATATGTTTCAAGGTCGACCACGGATTCATGATACGGGCGCCGTCCCTTCATCCTTGCACCAAAAGGTTAAGCTAACCGTCGAAGGGGTCTCAGTCACATTAGATGCATCTCCACCTAAACAGACAGTCAAGGACAACTCTCTACTCAAAATTGAGCACAATGAGAACGACCTTGACCTTTGCGGTTTCGAAGCCATTAGTGTACTTGAGTAAGATGAAGTACCTTTTGATTTTGACTACTATTCCCACAAGGGAATTAACTTGCTTATGCGCAAAAGGGCTACTTTCCAGTTTGACAATGGGAAATGATGCCAATGGTATCATCACCATCATCATTCCTAAGGGAAACCACCACAGGTCTTCCCGGTGCACTTTGTCCTCACTTGTGCATACCATAGGAAATTCTCAAGAGGTCACCCATTCTAATACTACTCTCAGTCAAGCACGCTCAAATGTAAAGTATTTAAGTAAATGGGCTCCCTGAAAGGAACAGGCATCTTGTTAGTATGAGTAGTACTATCAATCCCTTTAAGCACTCATTAATTCTCAGTCATAAATTTGGGGTGTCACAATCACCTCCACTAAAGGACTGCAACGGCCTCGTTACACATGCGAGCCACTCACAAACATTCCCGAAATACACCCCTACTAGGTGAATGAACTGCCCTTCACCACCACAGTTCAACACACGGTCGTGGGGTTGCTCTAATACCATTTGTAACACCCCAACCCCTTGCGGGTTGGTGAATGTTACCTAATGTGGCTCTCCAGGGTTGTGCTGACCCCACTATACCAACACAGGTCTTCCGGTTCACTTTGTCTTCACTTGTGCACACCCTGGGAACTTCCCAGTAGGTCAACATCCTAATACTACTCCTTCTAAAGCACGATTAACTGTGGATTTGCTAAGTAAATGGTCTTCCTAAAAAGAAGATGCATCTTGTTAGTATAGTAGTGCTATCACACCCTTTAAGCATTCATTAATTCTCAGTCACAAATCTAGGATATCACACTGTGTGTCCTCTATTAACGCAACAAATGAACATCACTATAATGAATCTAATGATATGAATTATTCTGATGAATGTGATGAGGAAATCACCATGCGAGACGAAGTAATAAAAGCACTCAATGAACAAGAAAATTGAACTATTGTTATCGAGGAAACTAAAACAATCAATATTGGGACAGAAAATGAACCTAAACAACTAAAAGTAGGTTTATCACTCTTACTAGAAGAACGATCTCAATTCATTGAACTCCTACACGAGTATGTAGATGTTTTCGCTGTGTATTACAAGGACATGCCAGGAATTGATCACGAAATAACCGAACACATAATTTGTAACACCCCAACCCCTTGCGGGCTGGTCAATATCACCAAATGTGGCTCTCCAGGCTGTATACTGACCCCACTGTACCAACACTGGTCTTTTCAGTGCACTTTGTCCTCACTTGTGCACACCTGAGAAACTTCCCAGGAGGTCACCCATCTTTGTACTAGTCCCAGCCAAGCATGCTTAACTATGGAGTTTCTAAGTAAATGGGCTCCCGGAAAAGAAGTTGCAACTTGTTGGTATGAGTAGTACTATCAATCCATTTAAGCACTCATCAATTCTCTATCACAAATGTGGGGTATCACACAATTCCCCTTAGACTAGATTTTAAGGCAGTTAAACAGAATCTTCGTTGCATGAGACCTGAATGGTAAGCCGGGTTTATTTAAGTTTGCAACCATTCATAAAGGACAGCCTCATAGTCCCAATACCTAAGAAAGATGGTAAGCTATAATGTGTGTGGACTTTCGAGACCTCAACAAATTTAGCCCTGAGGATGACTTCCCAATACCTCATATAGACATTCTAGTGGACAATACTGCGAGCCAGACACTCGTTTCTTTCATGGATGGCTATATTAGATATAACCTGAATAAAATGGCTTAAAATGACAAGAGCAAAACAACTTTTGTCACACGATGGGGCAGATACTGTTATACAGTTATGCCTTTCGGGCTCAAGGATGTCAGAGCTATTTACCAAAGAAATGCACAAACTCTGTTACACGACATGATTCATAGAGAAGTTGAAGTCTATGTAGATGACATCATTGTGAGGTCACAAAGCCGAGAAGGGCACATACGTAAGTTCTTTGATCGTCTTTGTATATATAATATGTGCTTAAATCCACCGAAGTGTGCCTTTGGAGTGACCTTTGGTATGCTCTAAGGATATGTTGTTAGTTTTAGGGGAATATAAATAGACCCTTTGAATGTTAAGGCTATTTTAGACATGTCACCTTCTACGAACGAGAAGCAGGTGTGAGGATTTTTAGGACGTGTTCAGTATGTTAGTCGATTCATTGCAAAACTAACCATGATATGCGAGCATATTTTTAAGAAACTTCACAAAGAAGATAAGACCGAATGGGATGAAGACTGTCAAAATGCCTTCAACACCATCAAGAAGATCCTTCTCAACCCACTAGTATTGGTTCCTCCAAAACCTAATCAACCTATGTTATTATACTTAACAGTAACCTAGACAGCTATGGGTGCAATGCTAGCACAAGATGTAGATAGCGAGGAACGAGCAATTTACTACCTTATTAAAAAGTTCATTGAATACGAGACTAGGTATACTAATTTGGAAAAGACCTGTTTAGCACTCGTCTCGGCCACCAAAAATCTCGGATACTATATGTTGGCTCATTCAGTCAATATAATGTCTAAAATGAATCCACTCAAATTTCTATTTGACAAGCCGATTCTAAATGGCAGAATATCGAGATGGACCATGATGCTCTTCGAGTTCGATCTGAAGTTCAAATCTAGTAAAGGCCACCAAAGGTCATGATATTTCTTATTTTCTTGCTGACCATCCAGTTAGAGAGAAACGTCCAAAAACATATGAATTTCCAGACGAAAACAAAATGATCACCGACCTGGAGCAATGGAAACTATACTTTGACGGTGCATCCAATCAAAAAGGATGTGGCAATGGAGCCCTTTTAATATCTCTAGATGGGGCACATTAACCCATATTAGTTAAACTTTATTTTTAGGCAACCAACAACGCCGTAGAATACGAAGCTTGTATAGCTGCCCTTGAAGCCGCAGCCCAGCTAGGAATAAAGAGTTTAATTGTATACGATGACTCGGCCCTAGTTATAAACAAAATGATGCGTGTCTGTAAATTACGATGCGAAGTGCTAGCCTTATACCAAGCACACTTAGACCAGTTAGCATCAAAGATTGATTATATCAAGTATGTCTACTTACCTAGTGAAGGTAATCATTTTTCAGATGCCTTGGCCAAGCTCTCCTCCCCGCTTCACATACCAGATGGTCAACCCTTTGAGATCACCCTAGGAGTTAGGCGTGATCCGGCATATTGTAATGCCATGGCTGAGGACACATCAACCTTAGAAGAACGATGGTACACGAACATTCTCCGTTTGTTAACCACTGAAACATACCCACCAAGTTCTTCTACACGGGCACAACGAGCCTTGAGGACTCTCGCATCGCACTTCATAGTGTACCATGGAGAGATGTACAAGAAAATCGCCCATAGTGTTAGTCTTTTATGTATCGTACAAGACAAAGCAAAAGAAATCATGAAAGAAGTACACGAGGGAGTACGCGGACCTCACATGATAGGCAGAATGCTCGCAAAGAAGATAATGCGATTAGGATACTATTGGAGCACTATGGAACACGGCTTTTGCGAATGTGCAAAGCGTTGTATAAAGTGTGAAATCTTCACCAACCTCAAAATCTACCACTCAGTCTCTTATATATTATTGTAGACACCCCAATGTGTCACATTGTCAATTGCCCAGTGATGATAACTAAACTAGATAATGTGCTTGGACGAACGATTTATCTTAACTGCGACCGGTTTCACCATCTCGAGCCATAAACACATTCATACCACATAAATACCACAAAAATACCATTATCACCATTCTATGACTAAGTAGGCCCGAAAATATGCGTAAGCCGTATTTTCAACCTATGACTGGCTGAGCCTGCATCACAGGCCCAAAATCAGTAAAATCAGGCTTTTATCACATTTCACATAAAAGCCCGAAAAAGTCAAAATAAGCCTTAAAAGGTCAAATTGGGCCGAGACTGGACCTAGCCTAACACAGGCTGGGCCAGGACTGACCCAGGCTGGGCCATGGCGCCATCACTGGTGGCGCCAAGCCCAAGCCTGGTCCAGTCCGGACCAGTGCTTTGATATACATACTACAAAACA
>CAAKMY010074591.1:0-11187 GCA_901111285.1 Corrigiola litoralis | reverse complement strand
GTGTTGTATTCGATAATGGCTAGTGTCATGTGGTTAGGAGAATGTTAGTCATGTTATTCCCCTAGAAATCATGTTAGGATTTATATATTATGGATGAGTATTAGATTTCATGTTTAGGTTTATTATGACTTAGAACCATGCTAGGTTTCCTTGTATATATTTGTATAGATGAATGTTTAGGGCTTTGTTAGGATTCATGTTAGTGTTTCTTGTGTGGCAAGTTATATCTCCTTGTTTGTTAAATGGAAATAGCATGCTAATGGTTGGCTAAGTTTTGGAATGCTCATAAATGAATCACCTAATGCAACACTTGTAAGAATCTTGTTAGATGTAACATACAACAAAAATTCTTAGTAAAGACCGAAAGGGCAACGAGGGTGTCTTATGGCTTCCCTAGTTGTAACTTCGCAATCCCGAACCATGAATCTAGCCTAAGGGTCAAGAGTTGAAGTCATTTGCCAAGGGTGTAAAGGGATGAATCGATTAGTAGGGTAGATTAACGATCCATTCGATCTAAATCCACCTCCCGAACATCGAGCAAACTATTGTGGTGATACGTGTATGGGCCATGTGGCTTCTCTAAGTGGCTTAGATCATTGGAGGCATGTTGAGCAATGGGTTTCTTAATTCCCTAAAAAATTAAGTGGCGTCTTCCATGTTTTTGGTACAAGTATCCGATCCAGTCACAAGTAGGGTTCCATTTCGGGTCCTACAATACCCTAGGGTTTCGGCTCTTCGAGAGGACGGACCGCCACACCTTCTCTCTAAACTCTCAATTACCCACCAAACAAAAAATTCTCTATAATTTCCCTTAAAATAAAGTTATCATTCATCTCCCCATCAATCTTCTTATTTCCCATAGTAATTGGTCATTTCTATACAAACACCAATGAAAAAATATCTTCCACATTCTTTTTTGATATCTTAACCTCTAACTTTCAATCATGCTATATGGTTTAATTCAAACCTTATCTACTTCGCAAATTGTGAATCCCCTTTTTTTAGCTATTTAATGATGATTTTTTATTTTCTGTGATTAACCATTAAATGACTAATGTATTTCATAATATCCTAACTACTTCTTATTAGTGGATATTTAGGTGATATCATACAAGACATTTCTCACCCAACTAAAGAAGTTAGAAACATCATTTTATCTCTTTTTGATCTATTCCAAAAAATCAATTGGTAAGATTGATTTGAAATTCCAATTTTTTTGTCTGTCTCTTTTGCAAATTATGTGCGTCCTTTTTATTTTTCTTTTTTAAATATCAATTAGACTCCATGTCATGTGTTTTCAGTATTTAAATTTTGATTAGATATCTAATTTTAGGTAGAAATTTTTTAATACTCTTCGATTATGTGAAATTCATGATGCGCTAGACATGTTCATGTCCAAATTTTCATTAATTTATCTTTTATTTAACCTTTAATCTTTGTTTCTTTTTGCTACTTTATTTTGAATTGTTTAAATATTGAAAAAGGACGAAGGGTGAAAGTCTTTGGTATGCCTAAACCTTATACCTTTCATAATATATTATAAATTGTCATTTTACATAAAATGTGATGTCTATAGTTCTTATTTAAAAGTCATGTTCTCATCTCTATCTCATTATTTATTTCCTCATTAAAAGGTAACATCATTTTAAAAAATTCAACTTTCCTTTTTTCTTAGGTTATCGTGTTTCAAAAGTTATGAATTGGATTTCTAATTATTCAAATTTACAGCTAGATTTATTTTAAACATTTCATTAGGGCAATGTGAATGTTGATTATTAATAAGCACTAAAGTGTAAAATGTGTGATAATATATTTTATTGGAGTTACAATTTTTTTTTTGTTTTTCTACTTCGATTTATGATTAATAAAAAATAGAAAATTGATATTTATCATTATTATTTATTTAGTTCAATGATTTTTTTATTTTAATAGTTTGATGTTTACATTGAAATTTATGTTTATTAGTATTTAATTTACTAAATTTCATGTTTATGTGTTCATATAATGCTAATATATATATATATTTTTTTGTTGGTTTTGTTATTTGTTGTACCTAAAACCGGCTGTTGAAGATGTAAATTACTATTATAATTCGATTATAGTAAGTATTTTGTTTTTTAAAGTTATAAATGAATAACTCATCTATTTTCTTATGAAAACATATATAGAATATACACATCATTGAGAAAAAAATAGTTTAACATAATAAGATATAAAGACGTTTTTTCTCAAAATATTTAATGATAGTATGAACCATTAATTTGAAAACTCATGGTCTTTAGTCTTCGATATTCAAGTCCATGTTTATGTGTTGTACAATGTTGATATGTATATTATTTGTTGATTTTGATGTTTGTTGTCCCAAAAATCGGCTACTAAAGGTAAAAATTCTGATTATTATTTGATTTTAATAAGTTTTTCAATTGACTTTTTAACCGTAATTAATAAAATTACATATTTACTTAGGAAAACATATATACATCATTGGAAAAAATTGTTTAATATTATAAGGTGTATAGATATTTTATTTATTAAAGTATTCAATATTCATACTAACCCATGTATTGCATGGGGTTAAATAACTAGTTTGGCTAAAGAATTGAAGGATGCTCAAAAGAATAGTGTGTGTGAATTTGGCTTTGGTTGCTTATTGTCTTTCAATCACTCCAAATTACCCTTAGGAAGTGTTTCTTGGTTGGTTGGGAATTTCGATAGTAAGAGTTGTTTGCATCACGTGTTTGGGGATATATATTATGTTACAATTGCTGATGTAGTTGATGTTCTTGATCTGCCCTATGATACGGGTAATTAGGTTATTGAAATCACACATGTTGGTAACGGTAACCCTGCTTATGAGCCTTTGAGGTTGAAATGGAGGACCCAATTTGGTGTTTCCTCACGCGCCAATCTTCCAAAAGGACACTCCCTCTCCCAACCCCGACCCAAACCACCTACTCGGCCTAGCCCAACCTTCTCTCTCATGACCGATGTTGGCGTTGCCCTAGCAGAGGTGGGCGTCAAACTGGTGGTGGGTTATGGGGTAGCTCTCATGGTTGCCTCCCTCTTAACAAAATACCCAAAATTCCTTCTCTTTATCACTTCTCAAAGTGACAAATTCAAAGATTTTGGAAAGTTCCGAAACATGCTGGGTCTCTTTGGTCTATGAATTTTGAATTGAGGATGAAATAATTAACAAATAGAGGGGTCGGATGAGTTTAAACAACTATTTTTTTATGTATGTTGTGTGTTGTTTCCTTTCACACGTGAGATTACCGGCAATTAATTTGCGATTGGTCCGTTGTTTAGAGGATGTCTCCCGGATTAAAAACCTTGATTGGTCTCGTTATGTCCTAAAGAATCTTTATAAGTCGATTACAAAGTACAAGGAATCAAACATTGAATGCGTGAGTGGTTGTGTACTAGTGCTGCTTATTTCATAGCTGCATAGGATGTCGATTATAGGGTTGTTTGAACCTTCAGATTTGCCTTAGATCAAGCACTTGAGTGATGCCAATTTGAATGAGCGAGTAGATCATGAAAAGCATGCTCGTTTGGTAATGGTATTTTAGACCATAACTCCTATCCTATTACACAATGGAAGTTTAAAGTCTCCCCACATGTTTCTACCTCTCTTTTTGCTACTATCTCTAATTCTTAAGGTGAAAGAGAATCTATATGCGTTGTTGAAGATGTTGAGGTTGTGACTTTGGAGCATTTGAAGAGAATCTATATGTTTAAGGTGAAAAAGAAGAGTGTTGGATCCGATGCAAGTCATATTTATTTCGGCTAAGGCTGAGCAGTTTTTCAGTGACCAAAAGTCAGGGCAAAACTTAAAGATTTAGTTCACATTTCCTCAGCTCGAGTTGATCATACCTTTGAAGCAAATAATATGGTGCATAATCGTCCTATTGAAGGACAAGGAGGTGTTGATGAAGATATATTCCAAGAGTCCAGAGACCAATTTGTGACTAACACTTTAGATTTTGTGTCTGATATAAAAAAAAAAGCAGGTGATGTTGTTGACACTTCTTCTGCTAAGCCGCATAATGGCACTGAGTCGGGCACGATTGCTAGTCCTAGCAAAGAGCACAAGAAGGCTGAAGTGGACATCCCTTCCTCTCTTGTCAAGAAACAAGAAAAACAACCTAGTGTTCTCCATCCCTCACCTACTGTAGAACAAGTTCAATCTATGGTTGATTCGTTTTTTTAGCCTGATGAGACTAAATCAGCATTATCGCCTGTTGGAAAGAAACTCAAGGGTGGTGGATGGGGATGTACCCTCGATTGTGGGACTGAAGGAGATTTTTTTCCCTTCTAGTCAGAGTTTTTGAAGGCAAATGATTCAATGTTATTCACTATGGCGCTTTTGAGGAAGCAGGTGTCCGATTATTGTCACCGACGACATTATTTTACAACTCTCAGAAATTACTACGAATTCCCGGGATCACTAAATCAACACCTACGACACCAATTTTCACCAACGACTCTTAAAACAAATAAATGGAGTTTTAAATCAAGGTCCTGGTGAAGGTCACTACCTTGATTTATGAATGAAACTCTTCAAGACGAATTTATCTCTTCTGAGTTAACTTAAATACGTCTAAAAACCCTTCGAAAACCATTTTGCATATAAAAGAAAACCTCAAATCCATTTAAAAACCAAACAAAGTGCTAAGGCTAATCCAAGAACTGTATCGAATTGGCACGACAAGCAGGTTGTCTCATCGCTGGGTATGGTTAACCGACCACGACGGATTACGGTATCTACACTAAGTTAGGACCAATTTTTAACAAAGTTTTAGAGAGTGTGACAAGCAAGTTTGCATTTAAGGTTTCAAAAGGGAAACATTTTATTGATTTTGACGACTTTTAGTTTCCTAGACACTAATGAAATCTGTTTTTTGCAAAATGTCCTTAAACCGGTTTAAATTTGGCTGGAAAACGTTTTGGTCAAAAACTCGCAAATGTGCAAAATAATCAGGAACTAATCAAAAGAGCTTTTGGCGTGCGCCACTGTGGTCGAGGCAGAACAAACAAGTCTGCGCTACTATGGGCGAGGCAGAGCAATTAAGATGAGCCACTATTAGTGAGGCACGTCAGATTTCTGTTCATTTTGTTTATGCTTTTGTCAGGTCTGTTTTAGCCGTTTTGTCAAGTTATATGCATGTTCGTCGGAATATGTCATGTAACTAGAAAACATGTAATACACATTCATCAAGTTAATGCACATGTATGAGTTTCCCTATAACATTGGATCTAAATTCCTTTATAGTTTAGTTACTTTTTGTGGTGAGAGTTGTTTTGGAAACAATGATGTAGGATTGTTCTTATTGCTTTGCGGAAGGACCGTAGGCACAAGAGTACACATTGGCTTTACATGGAGATGCATGACGAGCCAAATCATTGGGTGAGAGGTTGTCCTCTATACTCATCTTAGGCTAGGAGCCATAATGAGTTAGTTGTTCCTCTCGAAGGGTACATAAGTAACAAGGGTAACCCAATACCATCTCGTAATTAAACGAGGGTTTATGCAATTCATGAACATGTGAATATAATGCATGAATAATGACACAAAACAATAAAAATCATAGTTTTTGGCTACTTTCAAGTCTTACTCTCTTTTGCTATTTTAAGATGTAAAATTACAGAAAAGTCCCCAACAGAGTCGCCACTCTGAGCGCACGAACCCTTTTTGTTTTACTAGAGGTTATGCTCGAGAACCACCACTTAGGGGAGGGACACGGCGAGGCTAGGGGCCTCCGGACCGTTCCTTTAGAATTTTGAGTTACCATAATCGTTGCGTGAATAAAACCCGATTGAAGTACGAGTACGTCCGAATGGCAGAATGTGCCAGTGCAAAGAAAACCGAAGCGAGAAAACACCAAGGTTGCGCCAAAAGGGGTGAGGCATGACAGGATGGCTGCGCCACTAGGCGTGAGGCAGGCCAAGTGGAGGCAAGGTAGGCGGTGCCTTTGCTACCCTCAATTTTGTGTATTGATAGAGAGTCACCACCGAGAGCTTATGGTGCCTCGAAAGTCGTGCTTTTTGGATGTAGCCTACGACCCAAGAGGGTACATGAGATGTAGATTTGCAAAATGGGCGTGCTACCGTGAACCGAGCATCTCATGGATGACTCCTATGGTAAAGCGTACAACAGATTCGGATTTGGGAGTAAAATTATCCATATAGGGCATCGATAAGGTGTACCGCGCCGGCTCGTTGCATTGTGCCTTTACTAGTACCTTTTTATTGTTGTTTTATGTGAATCAAGCATGCAAATATGACATGTAATCGTTGTTTGAGCACCCTAATATCTAGATTTAGTTTATTTTAGCACATATTAACTAAGGACCACTTCTTTAACATGCAATATTTTCAGATCTAGTAAATATAACGAAAAGATAATAAAGTTAAAACATATGAGTTTGTAAAAAGGGGCCTTCTAGGGAGACATACGGTAATTGTTTTCGCCTAGGCGTACGTGGTTTCCTTACGGAGAGCGGTTTGGAACGATCTTTCATTTTTATAAGTAATATGTACTTACTTAATTTAAGTTGTTGGTATGGATTCAAGTGGACAACGAGTTATGCATTAGAGTACTTGTGGTCTCTTACAATGTCTTATTATGCCTTAGAATTAGTCTTGTGATATGAAAATATGTTACTTAGAGATATGTTAGAGAGAGAGAGAGTTGTCGCAGAGTATGAATATTATGAACCTTCGGACCCAGATTTCGGATTATGAGGGGGCATTTATAGGCTGAGGGACACATAGAAGAGTCAGAAGTGGAACAGAACTGGACCACCAGAAACGTACAAGGCTGCCTCACTGTCCATGGGGCAACCTTTCAAGACTCTGCCTCATGGACGGTGGCTCAGCCTATCTAGACTCTGTCATGGTTGGCTCGTCTTGTGATGTGTTTTGACGTGTTTCGGAGTCATTTTGCTGTGAAATGTAGTGTTTTGACTGAACTACTAGTTATGATCATTATAGAGCTTGGATAATGAGGCAGCCTTCACTGACTGATGTTAAGTGTTATCAGGTAACTACAGTGTTTAGAGATTGACCAGGACTTGGACCAGTTGGTCAACTGACACTCTAGTAAAACTACAGAGCTAAGGAACCAAAAATACGTTCTAGAAGGAATTATTAATGGCAATTTGGTAGTTTTACCTAAACCCGGATATAAAGACCAAATGAGGCAGAAACAAACCAAGGCACAGCCTGGGCCAAGCCCAAGGCTGCCTCATGGACCATGGCGTAGGCCAAAGTCTAGGGCTGCTCCATGGACAATGTGGCAGGCCAGGCCCAGCTTGTTGCCTGTTCTGGCGTGGTTTGGTGCAAGCTTAGTCTGATACTTTGATTTTTGATTATTTTATGATTTTATGCCTTGTAATGCGACATAACCTATAAAATTGGTCTTTTGGGCCTGTGGATTGCAGACTCAACCCAATATAAGCTTAATATATTATTTCTAATATATTTGTGGCCTATTTAATCAAATGCGGCTATAAATGGAAATATGGATTAAATTAATTAACTTAGATCGTTGTTCAATTGTTATTCCAGGAGACCAAGCTTGTCATGTCTCATTACTCCGTCTAGACTTCATCAGTAGGCATTTAAGACAATGTGACACATCAGGGTGTGTAGACCCTTCGTCTTTAATTATCTTTAATTGATGATTGTCTTCTCTTAACTACTCACCAAATAAAAATTTTTCTTTATAATTTCCACTCAAATAATGTCACCACTCATATCCCTCCCCATCAATGCTTCTTTTATCCCACTACATCCACAATAAATAGGACAAAAAAGAACTCAATCATCATTCTCCCGCCTTATCACCTACTTGTATATATAGATTTTCTTACCATTACAAAACTCTTCTCCTTCCTTTTTAATTATCTTTAATTGATGATTGCCTTCTGTGACACCCCAATAATTTAGGTCTATTGGTGTCACTATTTTATTGGGCTTGTTTGTATATTAAGGGCTATTTCCTTAATTAAAACACGTTTTCCTCGTTTTTAAGTTATTTGATGTATTTAATTCCAAATGACTTCTTGTTAAATTGTTTTAAACTTTTAAATCCTTAAAAGATTATATTGTATTTTAATTCGATGTATCATAAAATAAATGAGATTTATTTTGCATCGGGATCTCGTTGGGCTTGTATTCCACCTTTTAAACATCTTTTGGGCTAGGGAAGGACAAGATGGGCCAAACCCATCTAGCCTTTCCCTCCCCATAATCGTCCAACAAGAGAGAAAAAGGAAAACAAAAACAAAAACTCCCCCTCCTTCACTCCATACGTACGTTACAAAGAAAATAAGAGAAATAGGGTTGCCTCTTTCTCTCCTTTCTTCCCTAACACTTCTCCTCCATTGTTAAGCCTCCAAAAGCTTGGTAAGTATGGTTTTCAAATCCTCCTATACTTGTTTAATGCATTTTATAACACCCTAGACGTTTTTAGTTTAGTTTTATCAAACTTGTTTGCTAAGAAACCCCTTATTATGCTTTTTCAATTATGCTTAGGCCTAGTTTAATCATTGTATTTTGTTTGTGTACATTTATAGGGCTGTTGAGCATGATTTTCGTGTACTTTGCATAAGGGTTGGGTTTCGAGGGTTTTTAGGTTGGTTTTTGTGTGTTATGCACTTAGGGCTTGTTTGTGGGGTTTTAGTTGTTGCGTGGTGCTGTTGTGGGGCCCACGTTGGGGCTGTGATGGTGGTGCGGTGGTTTTGTTGGTGTGCCGAGGCAGTGAGAGAGGGAGAAGGTTGTGGTTGTGCGCGGTGGTGCGCTGCGGCATGCGCGCTGGGGGCTGTTGCCCAGCCGCGGTGTTTGCGGCCTACCACTGCTGCGGCTGCAGCTCGGCGGTGTCGGGTCAGGCCATCAGCCGCGGGACCCGCTTAGGGGTTGTGTGGTTACTCGGCTTTGCTTGGGCCGAGTTGTCATTGATGTTGTTGTGTTGTGTGGACTTCTTGTTTTTTTTTTTGGACATTGAGCAACCAAACAAACAAACCAACAATAAACAAACCTACAACTACCTACACTGATTCACACAACTAGCCCTAGTTGTCGTAGCAAGCACATGAGCTTCCTGAATTTGATCACGCTCTACTTTTGTAATCACACAAACCTCCAGCTGAGAAGCAAAATGTTGAATATCCTTGCAAACCCACAACACAGTCGTCATAGGAGCAATCTTGTTGAGCAAGATTAGAACAAGCTGGAGAGCATCAGTGTATATCAAAATCTCAGGGATATGGTGTTGATTAGCCCATTTGACCGCACCAAGCATTGCATGTGCTTATGCAGCTAGGCTGTTCATCCAAAAACCGACTTGTGTACCAGAAGTAATCACTTGCAAATTACTACCCTCCTTGATTACCCAAGCTGCTGTACACAAAAACTGGGAGGGCTTCCAAGAGCCATCCACTAGGGCTAAGATGCCACTACTATCACAGTGATGATAATTCCCTCGTTGATTGCCTATATTTCCTCTGATAAATCCAGGTGGCCAATCAGGAGTGTTTCATGGCAATAAAGACACCACAGGAGCAAGAGTAGCTTGAAGACATTAACGTGCATCTTCTTGGTCCACAACACATTGTGTTGCACGCATAAGGATTCAATTCACATCCAGATTATTGGCTCTAAACACAATATCATTACGATGGCACCAAAGGGACCAAAGTATGCCAACTACCAAATACAACCCTTCCCTGTTGCCAGACTTCTGCCAAAAGAATTGAAATAAGTCCATGACCCACTTCTGCATGGAGAGATGACTACTCGCCTATGTATTTAAGCCAATAGGGGAAGCCTTCCAAACATCTTGGGTAATTAGACAAAATATGAATAAGCGATCTCCACATTGGTGTCGACTTCTTGTTGTTGTTGGTTGTAGTTTATTTGTTATGTGAACGATTATTTTCCTTGTTCCTAGGTGTGTTCCTAGAGTTGTTTGGAACACTGTTCCTTAATTTGTTTCTTAGTTTATGTGTGGAGTATGACTGGTCTGTTGCTAGTAGATTAGCTAGTTTTAATTACTTAACNNGTTAGTTAAGTGATCTTTTGGAGTATGTTTGACTTGAGTTGACTTTTGGGTTAATAAGTCAAATAGTGTGACTTTTAGGGTCTTGGTATGTTTTTAGTAAGTCTTAAGTTCTTACTATCTTTTGTATTTGACTCGTATAGTAACTTTAAGATATTAAAGTTACTTGTTTATTGGTGTAGCGTTGGGTTTTCTTGAACGGCGTTTTCTCGATTAGTTGATTAGCAGTTCAAGTCTAACTTCACCTCCGCAACGTAAGTGGATATACTAAACACCCTTATTTATGCTTGTATGCCTTTGAGTATGTATGTAAGCATTTATTGCTTTCCATATGATTCTATCTATGTCTTGGTATTACACTTATGGCTATAGCTGCTCCCTATAGTTAGTCACTAAAGTAACATTAATCTAAGAGAGGAAACCAGACTCTCTCGTCAATAGTATTTCCCGTAATGGCGCTCCTACGACCATTACGAGGGAAGGTGATCACTTAAGTCTATAGATAATGTACGTTACCTCTAGGGATGTGTGAAGGGATAAGACCCTGATCACGAACGGTATTGTGACATGTTTATGGTTTGTATGTATGTATCGTGTGCCTTGTTTCCATGAATCGTGATATTATGTATTATTTACTATTCTGTATGCCTTGCATGGTTTAGTCATTCTTCTTACTCAGCGTTGCTGACACTTAAAATGTTTTGGGTTGTTCCCCCTCTGGAACCTGTACTCTGTGGTGTTTTGGAGTACAGTTTCAGGTAAAAGGCCAGCTTGGCTTTCAAGTCATCATACAGGGGTTTTGCAGTCTTGATTTGGAGTTGATCCAATTGTCTTTCTACTGTTGAGAAACTATTTTAATGTTCCACGTGTTTGGGGAACATTAAATGTATTTGGTTTAAGTTGGAATTGTTTTGTAATACTTTATGAGTTTTCGACTTTGAGAGTTTGCTAAATTTTTCATTTCAATGACTTCCGCTGCTTATTAAATAAAATGCATTGTGTTTTTGATAATTGTAATTTGATTATGGACCTCTGATTACCAATACGGCGTTTAGTGTCTCTATACCTGTAGACACTGTAATTCGTCTGTGTCAAATCCGATAATGAAAGTCTTTTCGTACACGCGT
>CAAKMY010074547.1:20787-49296 GCA_901111285.1 Corrigiola litoralis | reverse complement strand
TATACAAACAACTAATTTTTAGTTCTTTCTTTTTTTTTCTACCAAACTTATTCTTATTCGGAGCATATTTGAGAGTTCCAACTATTCGTAGTTGAGCGCACATCCTAGAGGAATTCTATGTGACATTTGAAGACGACGTCCAATTTTCTTGTGGCATAGCCGGCGTCAATCGTTTCTCATGTTCGCTATTATCGTATATTTATTTCATTGCTCTATAGTGATCATATTCCTACCAACAAAGGTGATAATTGCTACTGAAACCTTACAATGATCATAACTATCTATCACGCTTCACACCCATGCGACCTCACCGGCTTGATCACGGCGGGGGTAACAGAAGTTCTGCACCAAATTCCTGCTCTCTTGGAGTAAAGAGGTCTTGTAGGTATGGTGATCTGACTTTGCCACTTTGGTACCACAAATATAGGTCGTGGTCATCAAAAGCTTACTTAAAGAGTACGTGGAACAGCCCATGTCTACATAAATTCCATATTAGTCTGTCATTTCAGTGATAAGGGACTCAAGTTCATGACTTCAAAGTTTATACCAACAACAACTTAACTCAATTTTTAGTTTATAGTTAAAAGTTAACCATAACTTCTCCCTTCCCTACATGAAAATTACTAATGTACTCAAAAAATTTATGTCATGTGAAATTTAGGAGGAAAGCACACAAGGCAAGAAAGTACTCCGTATCTGTTTGTTTGACTTTTCTATATTCCACTCGTTTCTTCAGTAAAAAAGCATAGAAAACAGTATTTGAAATGGCAAGCAAGTACGAAGCAGTAAGTAATGGTGGTCGGTAATTTGTATCCGTGTATTTGTTGGCATAGCGCGCGCTATCACTCGATTCACTCCTATGTTATCGTGAATCATGAGTTTGTTATAATACACCTGCCGATAGTACTGGATATGCGTGTGACGTTGCGAACCTGCGACGTGTCTACAAGCTCATGGACATCCACTTTATACTAGCGGTTCACTTTTTTGTTTTCATTTTCTTCTAGTCTCTCATAGATGAGGATATGTTTCGTTAAAAAGACTTGTCACACGAGTGAGTTATTTGGATGTGTGTTCGGCTAATGCATTGTTGTTTTAAAACGAAGTTGAAATTGCATGGAATCCAATATACAGTAGTTGACTTGATATTTAATATTTAACATTAGGCTCAGCATCCAGGAGAGTATGTTAAAGACAAGTACTAGTATGGCTTAAGAACACAAATACACGTTTGATCTTCTCCCTCAATGTAATTTTTTATTTGGAAGTTATATTATAGTGGCTGTCAAGGCAAGGCTGCACCAACTTCATATTGTAGTAAATATCATGTGTGTACTTTGTGGTAACTCAGAGGAACAGATCATCTATTTTGTTTATGTGTGGTCACATAACATATTTGGCCAGCATGACCTCTTGGGCTTAAACTCACAAGCAAGCAGCCTTGTCCCATGTATGCAATGGCTCAGGGACTTCCTGTCTTCCTCATATACATGTGGCATATGGAAGATTGTGATTGTTCAATTTAGCTCTTTGTGAGTATGCTTTGGTCTATTTGGTGCCACAAAAAGCGCATCTGTTTTAGGGAATAAGGAAATCAATCTTGCTTGGATAGTAGATGCAAATATAGCTATGGCTTAACAATGCATAGACACTTAAGCTTATAAAGCTTCAATTACACAGCTACCTGGTGACAAACTGACAACTTCTATCCTTTACCTCCAGGTTTTACCAGAGTTCACATAGGACGATTGCCTCAGTTTGAGCAAAACCAACATGAGATGGTCCTTGTTGAAGTTGAAGGATCATGGACATCCTTTTAGTTTTGCGCAACTGCTGCTTGTGTTGTGTGCTCCATTCCAATGCATAGATTACGCCTGCTAGCCATCTGAACAACTCCTCTCCTTTTGTTGTTTTTTTCGGTTGTTTTGCTTTCGTCTTTCGAGTCATCTGTGCCCATGAAAAGGAGACCTCATTTGCGATTTCAATAGAATAATCTCCACTATCTATGCAATGGAAGTCCAAGAGCTGGCATAGTGGCATAATCTCATCAGCATGCATAACCTACCTGTTAAGCCAGAACATATCTCTAACAGGTAGTTAGGAGGATCCGCTCAGCTGTTCCCAGTGCACTCTTCCATCCCAGGATGTATTCCAATCCGGTTGACCCAATCTAGGTATCCCTGTCAAATGAATGGGTTTATCATCATGAAACCAGAAATTGAGCTTTAAATCAGGCATTTATGCACTATCTACATTTTCCTATGATCACCTTCCTTTTATCCCCAGCTTTACTCCTAGATGTCAGGAAGTAGTATGTTTTGCAAGAACTCTAACAGCACTCAACAATACTACAAGTTAACAGCACATATGCTCTTGGTTGCACATTGTTATAATAAAACTTCAACTGATGCCGCTTCATTTGCTTAAACAGTTAAGTAAAGCTAACAGTTAATCGTTGATAAGATACAAACAACTCTGGTAAAAGCAATTAGGTGAATTGGGTTTCCTACAAAGATAGAAATTGCAAGCTGGCAACTGATTCCAAATATGAGTTTACATTCAATAGAAGCTCAAGAATTTTGAAAGTTCAGAACCTCATGACCTCTAAAAGCGAGAACCATGACATCAACTAAAACCAGTACGCTGACCTGCAAGATTCCCACAGCAGCAAATTTGTCAAGCATTGTTTTCACTTCCACTGGATATACAGTAAGTGGCTTAAGAAGTAAATCAACAATCTGCATCCAAAAGGAGATTGTCAAAACGATAACAAAACAAAAAAAAAAAAAAAAAAACAGCACTGTCATTTTGATTTCCATAGTCACTTCCTTATTTCATCAAAACAAGAACTACGCCTAGATTTATAGAGTTACTTTCAATAAGAATGATGTGGTGATTTTTGACCAATCTGATTATTTAGTTATTTTAACTTTGACAATTAAGAATGCGCAAGTGCTGACTGATCAGCTCCTTGAATGTGATTGCTATGAGCTTCATGTCAAAAGGAGCATTACTCATGTGTACTATGACTGAAGAAACAGCTAGGCATAGAAACCCAACCCAATGTCAAGAAACTAAGCCCACATGCTTGCTTTATAAACCTCAAGGAGCTAATTTGACCACATGCTTTCTTTATAAACCTCAACTATTATGTTCCAGAGTTATATCCCTCTAGTGTTCTGTGTGCATAAGAGAAAAACAGAGTCAACAGGTATAAATTACCTTTGAAGTATAGCATTCGTTCCAGTAAGTATACCTCATACCTTCGAGCTTTCCAGTTTTGCAAACATCATCTATGAAGACCTTCACTTGTGCAGCCTGATCAATAAAGAGGAATAATATCAAACAAAGTGTTAACATGTTACTGATTCTTTAAGAACTTGGTGGATATGAATGCCAGGAGGAGACGCACATCGGGACTAGGACGTTGTCTGTCTAAAGGCAGCCAACAACAAAACTCGTCAGAGAAAATTCAGTAATCTGCAAGCAGCAGGAAATGCTGATTACTATTAGAGCCGACAAATATTTCCGCACTACTCTCAGCAGAGAATATTGAACCACAAAGTACAGCATAAAAAACATCAGGCAAACAACTGTACGAATTACAAAAGTTTTCTGGAAAAACAGTGAAATGATGTCAATACATGAAAACATAAACCGTACAAAACTTTGGAAATCGCCAGCCATTAAATCAATATTCGATTTCTTTCGGAGCAGAACGCTGCAAGGCAACATTTATTGCAAAAAGCCGAAGTAAGAACTGACACAATGGCTTATGATCAAACACAAACTCATGAGAAGGAATTCATTTCAGCCAACAAAACCATATAAGCTACAGCCTACAGAGACGACCGAATTCACCCCGCATACAAGCCGAATCCAAAAGAGCTTATAACCAGGCAATGCATTGGATTCCAAGAGTTACCTTAGAGGGGTTGCAATTTTGTTATCAGTGTCAGAAACAGCAAGTCCAACATATTTATCACCAACATCCAAGCTCAAAAACCGACCTCGTTCGAGTGCATTCGTCTTAGCCAAATCACAAAATAAGCACAATGTCTTCATATACTTCATCGTCTCTACAAACCCAATTCACAAATAATCAATATACTAATCTTAAAACTGAAGTGTTCACTAGTTCAACAAAAAAAAAAAACTCCTACTTTACTGAGGCATTTCATCAAAAACTTGCCTGCAACAACAATAAGAAACAACAAACAACTTTTAATCTAGTGTCGCATAAAATGGGCAAGGTTACAATTTAAGCCAAATAAAGAGGATATGGAGCATGAGGGTATCATAATTTACGTAACAAGGAAAATATTAACAATTGAAAAAACTAGAAAGGAAAACGGGAAAGAAGGACTAAAACATAGAAAGAAGAATGAATAGAACTAAAATATATAACTGTATTGATATATCAAAAGTAACAACATTGTCTTTTTGAAACAGGTCCTCATGAGGTAAATATCACGACTGCTGGCCTTGCAAGGTCAGACTACAAAGAGCTAAAATAAGCAAAAGCTCGAAAACAACCACTGCATACTACTTCACTATACTAGTACTAGTGCTAAACTAACTAGTCTTCAACTCTTCATCCTTTTAGCCAATTTAGCCAACCTCCACTCCAAGTCCTCTTCAACTGATTCACCACGCAGCTTTCTCTTCTCAATACGATGCTTATCATTGTCAGACCCATCATCATAGTAGTATGGTGAAGTCACAGAGGACTCGGAACATGCCGATGACAAATCCTCAGAATCATCATCATCGTACTCACTACCAGATTCATACGAAGGAACACAATTGCTACCAAGAGTATCATATTCAGAGATGGCAGAATTCTCAAGGGGAATGTAGTCTTGCTCGACGCAATCATCGATAACAATTACAGCGTCTTCATTTATGCGTACTTGCACAGAATTATCACTAATGTTAACGGACATGGAATCACAAGAGACGGCAGACTCAGACGATTCTAGCGGTATGAAATCATCGATGTGTTCATCGAAAGATTGACGAGAAGCATCAGAACAGTCCTGATCGCTTACAACAAGGTTATCTTCATGTATTCCTTGAAAATAAGCATCCAAATCCTCAACTTCTTGATCAGAATCATGCAAAGAAATATAGGAGAGACCTGAATATTCTAGGGGTACGATCTCGCCATTAGAGCATGCATGTTCATACTTGTAATTCAAGTTATCTCTAATATCTTCTTCCAACATTCGATAGAAAACATCCAAAGGGTCTTCTTTTTCTTCTTCTGAGACAGGATCATTAGAAACATCTTCTTCGGGTATTACTCGTTGATTAAGATCATCCAAGCATGATCTCAATAATGGCTTGTCCCTAGTACGTCCATCCATCATATGAATAAAAGCATCAAGAGATTCGAGGGTTGAGGTTGCCATAATTACATAGGCAAGGATGTGTTTGATGATGTATAAGAGTTCTACTAAGTATGCCCTACGGAGGTGAAGCAAAAATTCAGAGGGTTTGTGGTATGAGGTGAGCTCTCTAGGGAAACCTGATTTTTACACTCCCCATTTTTATTTTTACACTCCCACTTACCCCTTCCATGTGAGAGCACAGATTTCTGTGCAGGAATCTACTCCTCTCACATGGGGAGTGTAAAAATCAAATGGGGGAGTGTAAAAATCATTGCCCCTCTCTAGGTAGGTCTTCTTATATAGGAGAACAAAGGCGGTTTAAGTGTGGAATTTTGAGGGAGTTTAACTTCTTAATTACGCGTAACAAATTTACCATATATCAGACTCCAAATTAAGGCCAATCTCTTGTGTCCCAATTTATGTAAATCTCTTTCACCAAAATTTTTTTTTTATGTAAATCTCTTGTAGTCTTGTCCTAACAAATTTACCATATATCAGACTCCAAATACGCGTAACAAATTTACCATATATCAGACTCCAAATATGATACAGCTACTAACCAGGAACCAAATATCACATATGTAATTATGTATGATCGCTGAAATGATAATCTTATTTTTCCAGACAGCTTCATGCAAGACCCTAAGAAACCAACGTTTAAGAAACTAAAGTTGTAGTACTAAATAGATTTATTCCAAAAAACAAAGGGTCGGAGTAGTACTAAATAGATACCAGAGGGCCAGCACCAACAGTGCAAAAGCCATTAATGATGAACTTTTTGAGCTCGAAACATTCTTCCTCAAGAGGAAGCTGGTTTTTGAGCTGATCAATCATTGGGGACGACATATATCATCTTTTGTTTTTGTCATCAGTCAACTAGCTCCCGACAAATGAATTTGTGATAAGCGCAAGTGAGCTAGTGCTTCAAGTCTCTACTAATTTATTTCTCAAAGAATAAGAACACTTTCACTTCAAGAATTAATGGTGTGGTGACCATGCTGGTTTCAGTCTCGTGTCACGTGTGCACAATTGTCAAAAGGTATCGATTTGGAAAGAGGATGACTCAACCGAGAATGAACTCAAAGTCAAAGCCAATCCAACTCAAAAGAAGTTCGATCAAAAATCGACCCAAAAATAGATATCATCCTATATGTCTAGAACTCAACACGATAAATCCATAAATTGTCATGGCTCGAATTCGAATTGACCTTATCATAAAGTTTGACAGAAAGTCTTGTATGAGATCGTCTATTTTTAATTTTGTCTTTTTTTTTACAAAATTTTAAGTTAAAGCTAGACGATTATAAAGTGGACATATATTGATTTATGGTAAAATTAGTTTTACTATAGTCATTTTAACTATATTTATGACAATGTTTATTATTGGTTAATCTCTTCTAATAATTTGTGTAAAATTTGTACGGACTCATCTGGTAGGTACTGCTAGTAGAGTAGAAGTGACTTAGTGAGTAAAGATAATATAAAACCCCACCATAAAAAAATGGCGTAAACCCTCCACCACTTGAGTACTTGCCGTTGTCTGTTATTTTGCGGATAGCTTGGGGGCATGAAATGGGCGATCCAACATGATTACAAGAGGATTACCATCCTCACCGATACCCTGCAGATTGTGCTTATTTTGCTGAAACGAATACCTGTACCCATGACAGCCCTATGGGTATTTTTGGATATCAAGCGCTATGGCCTATAGTTGGACGTCTGTAACATTAGTAACAAGTATCACTAGTAATGTACTAATGTTGACAGAGGAATGGCCACTGAAGGACACAGACTGACTGTCTTGACAAGGAAAGCTGGTGTGCAAGGTTCTTTAGCTCTATTTTGTTCCTTTGATTTGTATTTAGAGAAATAGGAGATAACAAGAAATTTGCTATGAATCAAGCGCTACGGATGACTATATTAATATAACAAAAATGTTGTTGAAGAACTACAACACATCTGATTGTCAAGCGCTAAGATACATCAAGGAACTATGGACAAAGTGAAAAATTACAGACGCTAGGCACTCATTTCAGCTGGAGCAGGTGCGTACCAGCCATGGTGAATCTCCACAGCCTTCTTGTTTCTGGCCAGCCGTGATTTACGGTTGGCACCAGTGTTTCTGTGAAGGGAACCCTTCACCACTGCCTTGTCAATGGCAGAATATGCTTCTGCAATCAGCTTCTCTATTGCAATGATTTCCTCCGGCACTGCGTCACTCTTCTTCTTCAGCCCTTCCAAGGCTTCCAAAACCTGAAGTTAACAGCAAGCAATCATAAACAAGAAGTTGAATTGACAAAAGAAATTAGGAAGTTCATATTTCCATAGCAAACTTCTCCGGTGTTGACAGCAGGCAGACAACTCGAGCACTGATGGCCGATAGAAAACTCTTAGACCTTGGACATGCAAAAGAATGCAAGAGCGCTTCTACACCATGCTTAAAAGCTCTATTTCTACTTCCATGTTACTTCCTTTACCCAAAATCTCTTAGCCATGCTACTTCTACTTCCACCTTTACCCAAAATCTCACTCCCTCCTATAAAAACATGCATAAAAGTGGAATTGTAGCCTTAATTAAAAATGGTTAGTCCATATTTATGTTTCAAATCAGGAACTATCAACAGAAAGCTCATACATGCGAGCATAATCAGATTGTTGGTTAAAGTCCATACACCTTTTTTTTTTGTCAGTACATATTAATGGTCAACTCAAGAGCTCACACTTTACCAGCTTGGTTATATGATATTACAACATTTACAGTGCAGGAAGAAAGACAACACAAGGAGATGTTCCTGTAAGATGTGAGACAGCAGTAATAAGCTTTCTTCCTGACTTCATCTTGTTCGCTAAGTGGGAGTAACAAGCGGGCATTAGAACTCTAGAAGTGGCCAAGTGAATAACCAGTTACACTCCATTATATTGGCACGTGTTAAAAGGAATTGGATGGTCACAAAAAATGTCTTTGGATTGTTTTAGATGGCAGTTTGCTGATTATGATCATTTGTTCAAAACAGAGGTTAGAGAAGGTGTTCCTCATCTATGGCCCACGAGGCTTTAGACTTGCCTTACTTGACAGATTTCTTGATTTACAGTCCTAGCTACTGTAAGCGCCAAAAAATAGAAGCTTACCTTTCTCATGCGAGTCCGGACCTCAGATTTGCGGGCCTTGTTCCTCAATCGCCGAACCTCTGCTTGGCGGGCTCTCTTAGCTGCAGAATCAGCCTTCTTTTGGGTGGCAGCCTCACACACAATAGAGAAGCTCCGTTGCCTTTGGGTTGACACCCAACCTACAATAAGTCATAAGCGGACCACATGAGCTGACATACATAATAATCCATAACTAGATTAATTAACTATTAATGCCCTAAAAATTGTACAAAAGACGAGCAGCTCAATCCCTTGGTTTGATGCTAACAAACAAATTATACTTAGATAAACCATGTACCAAAATCAGCACACTCCCCCCCCCCCCCCCCCCCACCCTGTTTGTGTCCAGTCCTAATTAAGGCAGTGAAACAGATAATAAAGTAAGTTAGGAAAGATAAGGGAAAACCTCCTGAGCTAATCGACCAAAGCTAAGCTGAGTGATAAGTCAACTTTGACAGGTTTCAGATTGACCACTGTGAAAATCCTAAAAAAAAAAGGAAAAAGCAGAGTCTAACTCTACACCATAGAAGCCTTTCATGGTGAAGAAATGGTAACGTGATATATAAAAGGAGCACTAACAATATTCAACAAAAAACTCCATAACCAAAACTTTTAAGCAAGCAACCATACCGAACAGGTACTAAGAATACATCCAATTATTGTGCAAACAAAAACATTTAGCTGATAAATGTCTACAAGCTCTGCAACCCTTGAAGCCTCGTATGCACAAGTCCAAAACTAGCAGAGTAAAACTGATACTTTCAACCAGCAGGCAGTTCAATATAACAAAAATCGCATCATGTCTAATGTTACGACTTCTGAACCATTTTTGGGTAGAAAGACAGCAATGTGGTAAAGATATATAATAAAGAATTATTTTGATGACTAAAAAACAGCTGAATTCACAACTATCACACCAATCAAATAGGGACATTGAAATCCAAACTACATCAAGGAAGGCTTTGATGGTGAAGAGCAGTTAATTCAATATTGACGACACTATTCTAAAATCACATCGCACACTCTCTATACATGAAGGAGGCACTATCGAAAAAACTCCCATAAGTAACAGATATAAGCAAACAACCAAACCAAAAGGGCACAAAAAATACAACCAATATAGACTAGCACACCGAAAGTAAAGCAATGAAACACACACAACCTTTGCAACCTTATAAGCCTCAAGTGCAACACGCAAAGCAAAATTGATATTCTCAAACAAGTAATACATTGGTAAGACAGTCCTACATTAGGAAGGGGGCTGAGCTTTTAAGATTTGGGGTGAACTCTCAAGATTGTAAATTATAACTTCAACCCTTATAAGCGCACCTTCGTCCTACCATGAGGCCGTCTTACGCAAGTCTTTGTCTTCTCAAAGTAACCACAAGGGAGTTAAATTGTTTTCTATTTTTACACGAATGTCTAATCTTATATGCTCACCTTTGTCCTACCGTAGAACCGTCTTACCTAAGTCTTTGTCTTCAAAGTAACCACAAGCAATTTCAATTCTTTTCTATCATCACATAGATGTCTAATCTTAAGGCTCACCTTCGTCCTACCATAGGACCGTCTTACACAAGTCTTTGTCTTCTTGAAGTAAGCACAAAAGAGTTCAATTCTTTTCCAAGTTTTAAATAGATGTCTAATCTTATAAGCTCACATTCATCCGACCATACAACTGTTTTACTCTAATCTTCGTCTTCTCGAACTCACCACAAGGTAGTTCAATTCTTTTTTCGCAAAAATGTGTAATCTTCCAACCGTTTTTTCAGAGAACGACATTTCGATAATAATCTATAATCAGCATTCCGAGTCACAAACAGCTAAATTCAGAACTATGGCACCAATCAAATCTCAAAACAACCCATCATTTCTAACATTCCATAAAATCAAGCTTGCCAATTACACAAAAACAGCTCAAACATACCAAATTAATAAAGCCATCATCCCAAAACCACAACAACACACTTAGGATGCTATATAAACACACATAAACTCTTCTATAATATGCTTTAATTTTAAGTTCAACTTAGACTGTTTAAAAGTTATCACTTTTGGCTCAAAGGTCACTTTTTCTACAACATGGATAAAAAAGTGACCACTTAAACTCAATTGGCGTCTAGCCTCAAAAACACAAAAAAACCCACAAGTAATTCTCAACAGTAACAACAAAACACAAATGGGTTTTCACCAACCACACAAAAAGTCACATTCTTGACAACAAAAAGCAAGAAATGCAGTAAAAAGATGGTACCTTTGGAGAAGAAAGAGTGAGAAAGGTGAGCAGAGAAAGTGAGAGGCTTGAGAGTGAGGGAGGAAGAAGGGGGGAGAGAGAGGGTCTTGAGTTGACAAGAAAGGGATGAAACGCAAGACATGCTCATACTTGCCATGGCTGCCATTTTTGTTATCTCTTCTTTCTTTGTTGTTTGTGAAGAAGAAGATGAAGAAGAGAGTGGATTGATGTAGTGAGCTTCTCTTATCCACACTGGTGTTCGATCTTTCTCTCTTTTGCCCTTGTGTTAAATTGTGTAATGTGTCATCACAAAAAGTTGAGGGAGAAAAAAGTATAATGTGTTTAGAGCTCGTAATCGGTCGGGTCGGGTTGGATTCTAAACTCTCGGGTTTTCGATAAGCATCTAGCTAGATCAGGTTGGTTTCGGGTGAAGAACTTCCCGGGCTGTATCAGGTAGGATTTTGACGGTTTGAGCTAGATTAGTCGGGTCGAGTCAACTTTGCGAGCTCTGGATGTGTTGTGTCTTATGAGAAAATTGTCTCAAGAGGAGATGTTCTTCATCTCTATATAGTTCCTTTTCGAAATTTTTATTTTACAAAATTAGTCGTCATAGCTAGCTAGGGCTATCTGACAGATTAACCTTATTGTCGAGTGAACACTAGACCTTTCAAATTGTTATTCTATTTATGTTTTGTTCAGGTTTAATTGGTTCGGTTCAGTTGGGATACTTCACATGCTCGGGTCAAGGTGTAGTCGAATTGGGTTTTTCAGATTCTTCCGGTTTATAGCAGTTTTAATGGTTCAAATAGATGTCGGGCTAATTCAGCCAGATTACTTCGTACGGGTCAAATCATATGTCTCTATTTCGACTTAATTCGGATACAATACACAATGCAGCAAGTTTATGTATTTATAGTTGCTGGTAGTGTATGTATTGTTTCAAAATTCTTCATCTTCTTATGAACTTTCTGAAA
The DNA here is from genome assembly GCA_901111285.1 of Corrigiola litoralis. Lineage (NCBI taxonomy): Eukaryota > Viridiplantae > Streptophyta > Magnoliopsida > Caryophyllales > Caryophyllaceae > Corrigiola > Corrigiola litoralis. The sequence goes on along the minus strand of CAAKMY010074547.1, from coordinate 37,549 downwards.
GAATACAAAATTTATACAATACTATCATAATATGCAATTGATCACCTTTTACCTAACCTTCACAATTATAATGATTGCATGACAACACGAGTTAATAGATTCTTCCCTATAACAAGTCTAGTGATAAAGAAGACTTGAGTTATTTTTTATCAATTGATTTTACGCGAGTATAGGTTCGGGTCATTTGAATATGAAGTTCTGACAATAATTTATCATCATTCCCTCTTATACCTCCAAGGACATAGCCGGATCACATACGTATTGCGTAAATGTTCTTATTGTTAGCAAATTGGCATAAAATCAAGACAAGCATCCCTAGCCGACCATATAAACACCTATACACTCCACCATTAAATCTTAATTTACTCGTATCACATACTCCGTATTCACATGCTCCTCTCATAAAAGACAGCCAAAAAAAATAAGCTGCTGAAAAACACAGGGAAGGACTTCATAATTTTTCATGTGACACAAATGCACAATCAACAGTGTTAAACAAACTTGATAAACTGACATTGTTCACTTTCATTAATCGATTGTCCACACCAGTTAAAAAGGACATGCCAGACCGCTCCATTAGACAATCAACTTAGAGATACCAAAGTACTAGTTTTTTTTTAAAGGAACTTTACAGCTAGTTTATTGAACATTATAAACATTATAAGGATTCAACTGTTTCCTGTAACCAGAGCTCTGAAGGATCCAAGTTTCGACAAATAGCAAATCCACCTTTACAAATTTTCCAGAATTGAGAATCAATTCTCACATTTTACAAGTCTGGCAAGATTTGGACTTCCTAGTGTAATATGCACATTTTGACAAAACCTTCCTGATCGACTTCATTTGATCTCCATTGGTGCTCTGAATGGAGGTTTTTTTCCTGGGTGGTCGTACAGGAAGAACTTAAAACCTCTGCTCAGTCATAATAGATGGTGTTGCCTCGGCATGCTTTTGTGCAACATAAGGACCCCGTTTGACAGCTTCGTGTAACTGGATAAAAATTGTTGGGCATAAGATCCCAGTCAAATCTTTTTCTCTGCAAGGATGGCATAGTATTTCTAATAATACAAATTATACAAAGTAGTCTTCGAACAAGCTTCTCAGGTTCCTACTATCTCCATCACAAAAAGAAGAAAAAGGCGATCCCACCTAATCTTACAACAACAGACCGGGAAAGATACGAATTGGCACCTCTACCTCTACACGAGATATAAGGAGTTTGACCCGACCCAAAATTGACCCACACAGAAGCCAAACTAGGTACCACAGAGCTTCCTCAACCCTCCCTGTCGATCTCCACTGACAACTTTCACCCCTCATCAATTTTGCAGTCACCTTCGTCCCTCACACCATCCCCTCGTTCAACAGAACTTAAGTTCCCTCTGTTCATGTACTGTTGTTGCTCCCTCCTATCAGTCACCTGATCCAATAAGTGGACCTCGAACTCGACTTCTGGTCAAGGATCGGCCCAAGAAGGCAGAGTCTGACTTTCAAAGGCCAATCGCTATGCTAAGCGCAACAATAGCCTCCTACACTGGATCATGGGAAGGAAATGGGAAGGTTTAGTCTGAGCGCATTTTGGTTTTTCTAAATTCTTCTCCGTTGATTTCTGCCTCTTGCCACAATCATTTGAGAAAGCAATTTCTCTTAGAAAAGGTAGCGGCTCGGGATGTGGTGGGTGTTGATGTCAACATGAGGAAAGAGGGGCTATTGATCTAAAGTGTTTTATGTCACAAACCCTAGAAACAAGGGATTTAAGTTAAGCAAGAATTAAATATAATACAATCAAATCTTGGATTGATCTAATTTTCCACTATTGAAGGTCTTAATGATCGTCAACTACCAAGTCCTTTTTAATCTTGAGTAACTATTGCTGAAGTAGAAGACTTCTAATTATCTTTAGATAAAAGCTATCTAGAACAAGTGTTCCTAAATAAACCCAACCTAGATAAAACAACCCTAAGTATAATTTACAAGCAACATTTAACAAATAGAAAATTTAATAAGATAACGACATTACATGCACATGAGGAAGTATAGGTTCTATATATGTATCAGGCAAAGTGAAGGATCAGGCAAAGGGGATGAGGTGAGCTTTAGTACATTTTTGGGTAGGGGTGGGGGTGATGAACATAAAACGCAGGCCATTATTGACTATACAGTGGCCCTTACTTCTATATAATAGTGATCGATTTTTGCAGTTTAAAAAAAACCTGCTACTTGTTTGGCACTTTGGCAGTCTAAGATCTATGAAATTATGCAGGCTCGACAAGGAAAAAGGTTATGTCCAAAGGAAATTAAAGATAATCTTTAAACAAATACAACATCGATGTTCGTTTTGCAAAATTCACAGCAAAGAGAATGCGTTTCTGAATAGCCCTTTATATAAATTGCTTAAGGAACTTCATACTTAAGACCAGTCTGATAGCAAAAAGCTGGAAGAAAGCCAGCATGCACAATATGACCAATCAAAGATTTGGAAAGTAGTACCTTAGCAGATACCCCAGCAAGAACAGAATCACTCTTGATGTTGCTTGAAACTGTCACTGCCTTATGGATTGACTGGCAACAGTCATGTCTAGCTTCCATGCCTGAAAAATAATAAAGTAAAACAAATAAACATGTCAATGCTTAAACCAAAATCGCATGGCTGTTTTCTTACATGGAAAAATAGCCTCGAAGTTCAAAGTGAAGATCCCATTATTTACTCTATATAGCAGGAGCAAATAGTTTCAAGAGAATATTGATTCTTCAATATCAGTCAGGCAAAGGCGATCACTATCGTTTCCAGGGCACAAACCAGCAATAGGATGCACTGATAAAAAATATACTGCTACATAACATGCTTGACCATGTCATATGTTACTGATAAATTCAGAGATGTCAGACCACAGATCTTCTCCTCTTGAATAAGTAGAGTGCATTAAAGTGCACTAACTTGGACAACAACTTGCAACTTGCAAGTCAACCAGATATAACCCTTAGAGACTCCTAGCCTAGTGGACATACCTAGCTAGGAGAAACATCAGAAGATAAGTTATTAAGAAAACTGTCAACAGAATCACCTACACGGGAAAAAAAAACCTCACAACAAAGCGGACAAGATAATATTTGAGCTCACTTACTCGATCAAGGTGCACAGACAAAAAGAAAAACAGGTGATTGCCGAATCCTAAACCAATCACCTCTGTTCCAGCAACTACTACCTCCAATACTTTCAGAGATATGGAGCAAAAGCTTACGAAGAATAAAAAAAGCTAACCTACAGAATTTCCTAGTTAGGTGATATAACCACCCGAGACCTTATTGCTACATACTGTGTTATTGTTCTTTTGGAGTCAGAAAATTATCAGAAATTCACAACATGAAGATCATCAGCTCCAACATAGCAGACATGTATTAATGGAGATACCGCAGGTGAAGAGACATGATTGAAGACCCATATGCCTTTACCTAGAGGAATTTCACATAACCCACACTGAAGTTACCTTCAACTGCAAGAGAAAAGTCTGGGCCTTCTCGTGAGAACACTGGAGCTACTCAGAAACTTGACATGTAACCACAATACTTTTTAAAGTAACATTCAAGTAAAGTTCATAACTTGATGTTGAAGGACCATAAAGGAACAAAAACTCACAAAGCATAAAAAGATGATATCATAGATAACAAACCTATTTTTGTGCTTTCCATATAAGGATCAGTAACTATTTTTGTTATCTCTTGTCTCGAGCAGACCTCCATCAAACACCATGCTCGAGCCACCAAAGCAGATATCAATCTGTAACCCTGAAAAGATAAAAATATGGTCAAAGTCTCATGAGTAAGGGCATGCAAGCATCTATGAATATTGGTTTTTTATCCAAGTGACAGACTACCATTTCATAAAAACTTTTATGTTTTGCCTCAACGTGATGTTTAAAGTTTGATCTCATGAACAGTGTCTTGAGTATCTGATGGGTTTTTGAGGGGACTAAACACATGGACAAGCATTAGTAGAGCTAAGAACGATGGGAAAATCGAAAAACAGAGCATATTTTATTTAACTGGATACCCTGAACACTCCTCAGCTAAACTACAACTCAGGATTTGGAAGTTTGTAATTTCAGTTTTCCTTCACCATGAAGCACACAAACTATTGAAGGATAATATACAGTGAAGCAAGCATCACCACGGAATGAGGATAATCCGACTGAGAGAGAATCTCGAGATTCAATCATAAAATACAATAAACCAACACGAAGTTATCCATCTTTATATTGCAGCTACAAGGATGTGGTTATAGTAGAAATATCAGAAAGCTTACAATAGCAAAAATAGAATCTTAACAAATTGAATAGTAAGTTATGATACTTACTGCCAGACGAATTTCAGACTCCTGCTGAAGAACTGACAGTAGCAAACCCTGTCCAGAACAGAAACTCCCAAAGTTAACAACCAGCAGGGTGAGAAGTCAACTAGTAGACAGCTCAGTCAGCTCTTCGAATATTGATAAAGCTTCAACAACAACTTTTTAAACGATCACTGTTTATACAGAATGACACAACACAGAACACTAAAGAATTAAAATGAACTTATTTGGTAACTCACTGATGGTGTCAGCTTTGGAGTCTTGGATGCAGCTTCATAGATTACGCGCCGCAAGCTTTCTTCGGCTTCCTTTCGTAGCAATATACTGTTTTCAGATCTGCTGTCTCCAGCTATGTTGCCGAGCGCATGCAGTGCAGCCTGGATAGTAAATTCCTCTTAATTTAACGAATTAGAACCATAACTCTACACTTTAGGAAGAACAATCACCCAACTTTAACAATCAACATCACCAATAAACCAAGCCAGAAAGCATCCTAGAAAAATCATTACAAGCATGAACAACCAATTGAACTGCACTATGAGATCTAACTTGTTATGTTCAAAAAATCAAGGAAACACCATCCTCCCTACAAATTTTGACAGCGTGGTCAAAGTACAAAATAAAACATTTCTTTGGTTTCTTTTGTTTCTGATCTAACTTGTTGTGTCAGGACCTCCCCGAAGCCAAGGATTATACTCCCTATTTCCGACGTAGCCACATATTTACAGTTATTTGGTTTCTGATTATACTTGACTAAATCAAATGGCTTATACAACACTTTGAACTTCTTTTCCTCGAAAAGTAGAAAATGGTTGGTGCACTCATTTCAAGGGTCAATTAGAATGCAGAGTTAAGGCTACGTTCACCTGAGTACCTGACCCCTACCCTGCTTAGGCTGCAGGTGTTGAGGTAATGATGTTGAGTCCCTATCCCTCCAAGGTAGTCAAATGTTCCTTTTCCAGATGTCCAATAATACAGTTCACTTTCTTTGTTAAGACTACAAAAACAAAGGGGAACTAACGTGGTCGCCTTGTCATTTAGCATTCCCTCACACGAATCCCAATGTTTGGTAAGTGCCCCAAATGGTCGTGAGGTGCCTTTATACTTCCAAATTTATGATAGTAGCATCACATGGTCGAGTTTAAGTTATTAAAATGAAAACTAAGGTATTATAATGGTAAACATAATACATCAGCGAATCGCCACCCCTGCTTATTCCACCACAGCCACTTTACACTGTTTTGCATGGAGTCAAAGGGCATATCCATTAATCCTGAAGAATCATAATCCGAGGCATTATCCATTTGAAAAATCCATTTGTCTTCCCTCCAATCATGAAAAGTCGAGCACAACGGTTTCATTAATTATCTATAACTTTGACCCACAAAGAAGCTAGAATAATAGCTCATTCTGAGTTACTCTAAAAAGTGAAAATTCCTTGGAAAAACTAGAATTCTGCTCTAGCCATAACACCAAAGCAAAATGGAGCTTTCTTTCCATCCAAACGCTTGATGTATCTTACTTATCCTTGAATTTAATGACATTATACTATCCTCGGAGAAACTTTGAGGGAAAGGTTGATATGAGGTTATTTTGAGACAAAACATTACAGGGTTATCATTAGATAAATTCTTCACAAAAATTATGAGTAAAATAAGTGAGAAACAACATATAAACAATTTCTCCATTTTGTTCTCGGCCCCTAAAATAGCCAATTCTGAACGAAGGAAGCACTTATCATAACATGAACCAAGTTTAGAAGAGGGAAACAAGTAAACAGTACTCAAGGCTAGGAAGTGATCACCAGTTGCTTAGTGCGCCTTTGCCTGTCGAAAGCCGCATCAATTACAGCCTTTACTGCTTCCACTGACCTTAACAGTAACAACTCGGCACCACGTGCCGCTGAAAGCATCAAACAATCAGAATTTCAGAATTATGGTTCCACAAAGTCATAACAGAATTTCATGAGACATTTATTATCCTTATCCTCAATAAGAGCTTATTTATTCCACCTGATCTTTTCAGAAATTCTCTTAGTTTGTCTAGTTGGTTACTCATCCGGGCCATCGGATGGCTTTAGGTTGATAAACAATATAGAAAACAGGAACGGAAAGTGAAGCCGCTTAACCATCAGAAGCAGGACAGATGAGTAAGTCTACATATCTTTCTCTGCTTTAAAATGGAGTTCTCGCGAGATTTTAAGTCCATGTTTAAGTGGGTAGTATCACTAGACAATGCCTGCTTCTACTAAATATAAGGGAGACTGACAAGTAAGAACTTATTCAATTGGCAGTCATCCATAGCACAGTTGAACATAATCTTTGCAGGGATGATGCGACAATGTCAAGTAGTTGCTTTTAGAAATGGCAACATCAAACTCAAGACATAACAGAATTAATAGTATTTCGCTACAATAATGGCATGTTTTTAGGTGTTGTCTTACATGTTGACCTTTTCAATTCAATCCACCGGGAATTTGCTCTCAGGGAATCCTCCTATAAGATAACTGGTATAATAATGCAACAATTAGGATTCATGTTTAATAAGGTTGCAAATTGTTAAGCATCAACCAAGGAGGAGAGTTTTTTTTTTTTTTTTTTTTTGGGGGGGGGGGGGGGGAGGTACCCCACTCTATTCTCCCTTTCTGCCATCCCAGTACATCCATCCTTTATGATCTAATCAATTTACAAAAGAAGGAATGAAATGAAAACATTTCTCCAAATATTCCAAGATGAAAAAGCCCACTATAACTAAATTAAAGAAAAAAGCATTAGCTAAGGTTGGCAATGTAACGAGAGAGAGGAAAATGAGATACTTTACCCCTACATTATTTCTTTATTAAGGATGCTTCTTAAAATACTTTGGATTTTATAATAATAAAAAATAATTGTCAGAATGTTAGCTAACGTTTTCATTATTTCCATCACTAAACTATGCCTCACTACCAGATATCCCTAGTCCAAAAATATAGCTGTCACTTTTGTTTTCAAACGTTGAACTTCTAGCAATTATATTCTAAACAAATATATAAAACAACTTCATAAAATAATAATACATAGCTATCTGAGCGGAGAGTAATGTGGAGTGTGGACTATTAGGTGCTATTTCTCTAGTTTGAATAACTACGCCTTGTGGCCAATGTTAAAATGGCAGGTCAACTTTCCTCGCATATTATTAACACTCAGATGTGCGGTTCATTGAAGGAGTAGTATATATTTAGAATGTTCAATTTCACATTCAGTCAAAATGACTTAGATAGTCAAGAGATGTAGGTTGAATGCAGGAAGATCAGCTTCCTACAAGAATTTCCAGTTTCCGCGTGAGCAACAATCTCCACCATGAGGAAGTTCTAATTTCTTATCAACCAAACAACAACAATAAAACCCCCGCAATGCTTTCACAGAGGCTCCCGCAGGAAAGTGAGCCCTATCCCCTGTAAACCCAACAACCTGAGCCAAATGGAGTAGTAAGCTGAGCCACTGCAGTTCTCTATGCAAAGGGAGAACAGCCCTTTTGTAACCCATTTCTACTCACTAAAACCCAACAACCTGAGTAGTAAGCTACATCACTATGATGAAAGAGATGATATACAGATTCACATTCTCTCTTGCACCTAACAGTCTAACACACACATCCGGGCTAAGGTCTGTACCAGGTCTATATCATGAAGGTTATCAATCCTATATATCTTCCCAAGGGAAACAGACAACAAAATGAAGAACCTTTAAGCGCGACAGTCAAAATACACAATCATCAAATACTACACACAATAATCAAATAATAGATCACAGACATCAAATTATACATGCAAAGTAAACACTACAAGTATCCTTTAATTCAAGCAGCAGTGAAGTAACTGCTATCTCCTATAAATGCTACCCGTAATTATCTGAAACATAGATCTCAGCTATGAAGTAACATGCGCAACCACATTTAGTTCCACATATCATCAAGTTAAGCACACAGAAATGTCAGATACTTACATGACCCGATCTGACCAATAGCCTCAAGTGCTGATTCACGTTCATTGTCATCTATGGATTCAGATGACTCTAACCTTCTTTGCATTGCTGAAATAGTTTCAAGGACACCTAAAGATTACAAAAAAAAATAAGTACAGCTGAAAATCATACAATATCTTAAACCAAAAACTAGTGAAGAAAAGCAGCCTGAATTTAAGAATATAAGCGCAAGCAAACCAATTCACTCACTTCCAATAAACAAAAGTTAGGAATCAAAAATATAATTTAGGACACGGGAGCAATCAGATGGAGGTTTAATGATACAGCCATCAGTGAAAAGATGCATCATCAAATCCACAATTACTATTTGCATAAAACTTGGGTGCAGGAACTGCTTAAATCTATTACAGGTGCACAGATAAGGAATATACCAACTGTAAATAGGGTACTTATTCAGTAACTCCGGCCATTTAATGGACTTTAGAACACGACACTCTCAGTAAGAATTTCTTAGAATCAAGAGCAGACCCCCACAACTAGAAGCTACAGCATAACCTTTGGGGGTCATCATTAAGGTTGTGGAGCAGAGCCAAATTCTCTTGCTCCCTCGTTCTCTGACATTGTTCCCTTCTCAGTAGAAGGCAAAAGCACACGAAATTTTAAGATCAAGGTTCGGCTTTTTGGGTTTTTAGTGCACCTTCCTCTTGCAGAGTGGCAGCAAACACTTTTCCCTCTCTTGTCCCGCTCCCACATGGCCACATCAAGAGGAAACAGCAGCTACTTTGAAGCAGACACATAGTTATTTTTTTTATGTTATAATGGACACCAAAATATATAAATATGTGACTAATAGTTATAAATACCAATACACAAGAATTCGTAGGTCCTAACATGAAAAGGAAGACAACGCTTGCTTAGCACTGGAACATGATATTTTGCTCATATAGTTATTTAGCCCATGCATCGCATGGGTTTCAATTTAGTATATCCTATTATATATCCACACAATGACTCATCTACATGGATATGATTGAGTAAATTGACCAATCCTTAAAAGCAGAAAACAAATCACACATGCAAATCTATAGCATAACGTTTCAACAAGTACCACAAGTAAAACGGAAAATGAATCAAATTGGTGTAAGGGTCTCACTTGTTCCATCAATGAACGTAAAAACATTTTCCCTGGACAGCATTCTTCCACTTATCATCATTGCTCTTGATCTTAAAATGGAATTCACTGAAGAATCGCTTCTGAAAGAGAACGAAACGAGAAATAAATAGTTGAAAACATTCGAAAGCAACAACAACCAGCAAGACTTGAAGAAAAAATGTATCTTTTGTTTTAAAGGAAGGTGGGAGTGGGGGGGTGGAGGAAAAGAGAAGCTTTGAATGTCCAGAAAAGGCTCACTAGTTACCAAAGTTGAGCAAACAATCATTATCTTGCAGTACCTTATGATAGATCTAAGTAGCTGAAGAAGAGTCGTCCTTGGTAAGAACTCTGCAGCATGTTCAACTTCTGTCATCTGCAAAAAATGACGTTAAGTTATAAACAAGTCTTAAAAGGAAAACAAATCTCAAACTTCAACAAAGACACAACATGTCAGAACCTCGCTTGAAAACACAAATATGAAGATAAATTAACCGCCAAAATCTAAGGACATAAGTGATCCATAGCATGGTTATTACTTATTAGTCCCGCATATTTGTTTCATGTGTTCGGTCAAATATGACAGCTCATACATAGAGACAACAATAAAAGGAGCAAATCGAAGACAATATGGAAATATGTATAATTAACATATACCTCAAATAGGAGTTCCAAGATACTCAGTGTTGCCAGCATATCATTTGTTTTGCTGACTTCTGCCTCTATCAAACCAAGTAAATTTGAGCTGTAGATGACAGATGCAACTGAGTGGGAGATCGAGAACAGCTTCACTATTAATGCTAAAACCCGGATACGTCCCTGAATCAAGAAGAGCATGAGAAAGCTGAAACAAACATTCCAGTCTTTCTAAAAACAAAAAAAGAGGATCTTGATAAATCACTCTAGAAACAAGATACAGGTTCTATTCAAAGCAGCAAGTCATTTTTAGGAAACAAAAAAGAGGATCTTGATAAATCACCCTAGAAACAGGATACAGGTTCTGTTCAAAGCAGCAAGTCATTTCTGAGCAGCTTGCATGAACGTGTACTACGCTTTATCTATAGTATAATTATCTATAGTACATTCAGATACCGTTCATCATTCCCACGAGGACTAGGGCTCCGCCTAAAATAAATGAGAAGAAACGCATACGGTGAGAATTCTACCCTTGGAGAGCAGGAAGTGCTTTTACTCATCAGTCAATATTTATTTTCCTTCCAGGGTTCTATAACAGCTAAACTCCACCAGTGCATATCGATTTTTGGTATCCATTGCACAAGGAGGGTACAACAAGTCACATCTTAAGGCTATGAACCAAGAATTGATTTTGTTGGAAAGTACCCTTCTCAGCGGCGTGCTGCACTTTTTGGACCCGAACATAGTGAAAAATATGCATGGAAAAGCCTCCAGTGCCCATAGTTGGTGTCAAAGATGCAAGGGATACCGCAATTTGGACAGATCCGGGTAAAATAACTAGTCCACAGGGACAGTATGGGTGGTAATATTTGTTCTAAAGTTCGGATTGAAATTTGGGTAGTAGTGGAGGGAAGCAGAACTAGTGGATTTTATGGAAAGAAGTAAGATCAGTATTTTATGTGTTCACAAAATGAAGTATATTGGTGAGAAGGTAAGGTCGTCTATGATATTGGGAAAAGAGGGTGAGAAGAATAGTGTGGGTATTATTGCTTCGAAGTATACTAATGATGTGGTGAAATTTGGTAGGAAGGATGCCAGTATTATCAGCATCAAGCTTATGTTGAATGGTCAAATGACGACATCGGACGGCAAAATGAAGGGCCACAATCCATGTTAGTGATTGTTAGTGATTTTCCGACGAATCCTTCTATTTGTTCATGTTAGCGTACCCCAATTATTTTGGGATTAAGGCTTAATTCTTGTTGTTGTTGGTTTCATAACAGCTTAGCTATTACATTTACAATGGGTAACACAAAGCTGGTTTCTTAGATATCATGGTATGATCAATTCCCCTGTAGTTTAGGAGCTGACAATAAGAAATCTTCTGCCAAATTAGAGTCAATAGAAGAATGCCGAATCCAAGTCCCCAAATGGTCAATGACTGTGCTAGTGAGGTTAGGGGAGGATGGTCGAGCGAAATCACAGTTCTTGGACATGCTTGGAGGACAGCTTCAGTGAAGATTACGCATTCTTAGAGTTGTAGGTATGATCTAGCATGTTGTAAATTTGTGATCTGATTTACTGTGACAGCAGGACAGCAAATGATAAGATAATAACTAAAGAGAAGCTCACCAGTGAAGAGCATTTCGAAGCCAGATGCCTCAGGTCTGTTGGTATGCCACGATCATCTGAAAATATGGTTGCCTGCACAGATGCATCTCAATAAATTTAAAGCAACTCAAAAATTGTATAGACTACAGACACCACAGCAGCTATAAAAAATACACTCAATAAAGAGAATATTTGATGGCTAAAATCTCACTATTCCTTCTGGAGAGCTTGCAAAATTCTTAATCGCATCCGTGGCAGCAGCTGCAACTTGTTCATCACTGCAGTTCATAGAAGAGAAGAACATCAAAACACAGACCTGACAGACTCGTACATTTATATTATAAGGCAAAAAACAGAATGTAGAGTCTCTCGCTTTAGATGATCGTATCACAGTGATACACTCATTGAAGTATCTCTACTATAATTTACATTACATTTACAAGTCAATAAGTCTTGCCAAAGACAGAGAAGAAAAAAGGAAAAGGAAAAAATAAGAGAACAGAAGAAACAACCGAAAATGTGAAAAGAGAACATAAGTTATAGAGTTTTTAGCATGTGTTGCCTTTACGTGCCTCCAAACTGGACATAATTTAAATAAAAAAAACATTGTAGAAAGTACAGAACATAACAAGGGGTAATAATCAGAGACAATTATTTACCTGTTAACAAGGCAATTGAGTAGTAGTGGGTAGATACCATATGTGATTATTAACTGAGCTGGGAGAACGGACTCATCTTTCAAATTCTCAAAAAGGTATGAGACCTGCAAATAACAAGAAACATATTACAGGATGCGAACTTGAGAAATTTCACCGTTTTGACTTGCAGCCATAAAAATTAATCTAACCCATATACAAGTCTGACATCAAATTCACATACATCTACAGTACCAAGTAGACCCCACACAAGACGCACATCTAATGCATGGAACCTTTACCACCACCTGGAAATTAACAAACAAGATATAATGTAGGTATTGGGAGTGGTAGGACAAGACAATCCTACAGAGGTGTGTTTCATCAGGGCTGAAAAGGCTAACGCATGAAACCTCTTGCAATACCTGCAGGTTGAAAATGTACTTTCTGAGCGTTAGAAGGAAAACGAGTGTCACGATATCCTTCAAAGATGTGCTCTTTGGGCAATATCGTCGGTGATGGCTTAAAAAGAATTCAGAATAGAGCTTTTTGTTGAGTGCTTATTTGGGTACTTGTGGTCTGACTCTTACTGCTCATTCAGTTATATGTAGCGAGAACAAGAGATAATCAGGCGGCAATCGAACAATTAGAGAAATTCAGGTAGGGCCAGCCTATGCATTACTAGTAGATAACCATCTTCTCAAAATTCGATTGTTCACAAACCCACTATGAAATCACCATCCCAGAGAACCAAAGCAGTACTAAACATCGAAATAAGCTAAATTGTTTCATGTATTAGAATATACAACAGAGCACATAGTGCAAAGCCCACAAAATGGTTGATAAGTACAACCAAGCACTGATCATAACCCATTCCAGTTACCTTCCTTACAAGTTCATTAATATTAGCTAGAAAAACAAGTTCAGGCAGGTTGTACTGGTCGAAAGTTCATAACAAAGAAATTAATCTAGTGTGGAAAAATGTTTATAATGCACTGAAAAGAACAGCAAAGAATAAGAGCACTAACAAAAGCTGCACGATAGAGGTATTAGATTTGCATATACATACTGTTTTACAAGCCAGACATTTGACTGTTTCCGAATCTGCATGTAGACCAACTTGCAAGAAAGGCTGCAAATAATTGAACCACATCAATTCAATGGGCATATATTGTAATTAGTTTAGACGACACAATCTCTGTATATAATCACAAATAACTTTAACAGAATGTACTTCAGGATTTTTCTCCCTTTTTTTTTCCACTCGAAGTCTAAGACAAGAACAGAAAACAACATGCAGCAAAATCAGAAGACTGCTTAACACTTGTATCAAGGATAAGTTAGGGTCAGTGCTGAACTACTTAGCAACAGCACACAGACTAGAAGCAATACTATGAGATGCTGGTACACAAACAAGCTTTTCCTGGGTGTAGGGAGAGTCGGAGTTGGAGCCGATCGATTCAGCAGAGATCACCAGGGAACCCTATGCTTCATTTCACCATACACATGCTAGGCAGAGAACTGACAAAAGCATTATGGGAACAGTGATACCTGACACTCTCCTGGACTCTAAATGTAGAACATCCATCAGAGTGGAAGAAACTGACTGCGACACATTAACACTTTTATCAGGCACTTACAAGGAAATTTTTATGGAGACCCCCACTATTTCTAGTTGAAGAAACTATGAATGGGCTATTGAGAAATGAGAGGTTTCCTAATATATACAAGATGGAAGGAGGCTTGACGAATATCACATACCATGGCTAATTATAGGTTATGGAATTATCTTGTCATGTCTGATTTAAGTTCTCTTAAGCTCTGTCGGTCCAGTGGCATTACCGAGAAACTTATAAAATGAGTTTGCCAAAATGTATTAACTGGTTGTAATGGGAAGCCGTATTCCTATGTTCAGGTTCAAATGTTCAATGCCTTGAATACATCCTTTATCGCACTGCATACAATGATGAAGTTCGAAAAGCACACATACCATATATTGTGGGATGAGCGAGGAACCATATTTCGTCTTAAATATTCTTTCTAGACAAGCAACTAGAGCATTTTCCAATCCTGGTACCTCTGCTTTGGTCTGCAAGGCACTACATATAGACATCAATATTAGTCATAAGCCCAGAATGGAGAAGGTTCTGCCCTTGTCACAACACATTCCACTTAAACACATATATTTAAGGAAAATGAATCAACAGAACAAGAAATTCATTTTGAGTAAAGAAAAGGTCTTTTATAGCTGAATCAACATAATAACAATATTGTTTTCCCATTCAAGAGGGAGAATGGATAAGGATGAAGCAAGTTAGGCACACAATATAACACACTTAAGACACATAGATACACACACACACACACACAAAGCTGTGAATGATATCATGTACAATTGTACATGCAAAGTGAATAAGCAAATTTGACTTTTTCAAATACAGTTTGTTATCAATACTGTCACTAATCCGTTCCTAAGTACAAACAAGCCGCAAATGAAATAATGAAACCAACATCTAGAGTCCTTTAAACTCTCCTGCCCTGGATTCTTTTATGCAAAGTTCCATTTGTTCGTTACCCTAACAACTTGGGAAATTATTTCAAAGACCCCCACAATTCGTTTTAACGAGAACCACATTAATCAAATTCTCAGGCAGCTTCAGGGAGATGCAGCACATCATCCCCATGATTATAACACCCAGCCTATGTAACATCATGTAGTCTTTTCATCAGATGGCGTACAGAACAAAACGTCCCAATATACACAATGACAAGCAGGTCTCCTGTAAGACAATGGTCAGACCTATGAGTTTCTATGTTTTTGTGTGAGCTTTTTGAACTTAATGGTGAGCTTTTTAGAAATGCACCATGATATGATGATCTTAAAAACTCACCTTAAATTCATAAAACCTAGAACATAAAATGTGAAATCTCGCATGTCTAATCATTACATCATGGCAATGTTCTTCAAAATTTCTACTCAGTTGAAGAGAAAAATTAGCAAACTGCCAATTATCACAGCGGCCAGTAAAAAAGCCTGTACTTCCGAAATCTATATTTCGAAAACAGTTTACCATAAATTATGCCAATCTGATGTCTTTAAGGAGAAAAAGAAAAGACATTCTTTCTATAAAACTACTCCAATAATACTTGCATAAGACGATCCTACACTAGGATGGAGTGGAGCTTATAAGATTGCATGTTGAAGCTTACCCCCGTCCTATCATAGGACGGTCTTACCCTTGCCATATATTCCATCCAAAATGTGGCAAACAATTTAGATATGACAACCAACATTAACAAGATAGTACATTGTACACATATTACATACACACACAAAAACACACACTCCCTCCATTCAAGACGAAGCTTCATGTTTGCTCTGTAACACTTTTCGAAAGACATCAATTATTCAGAGTAAACAATTAATAAATATATGAATTTTATCCATGTCAAAGCATTTATCAATACGAAACCAACCATTATAATTTTATTATTTTACCAATTTTATATCTTGAGTTATCAATAGTCAAAGTACCACCTCGACAGGTGTAATAAAGCAAACACATACGAAGCTTGCTTTCGAATAGACGGAGTGTATGAACACGCGATAGAGCCACATATGTTTTCTAAAGTAGCGGACTAAATCAAAATGGCTCATAAAACCTCTCCTCTTCTATTAAGACCGAGTCACGGTTGACGAGGTTAATCCGAAACCGCCTCTCCATAAAAACACAAACCGGACCCCCCCCCCCGGCCTTTGAAGACACTGGTGTAATGTCGTTGTTTAAATAAAGGGCCTACTAAACGCAACACGATTTTGNNGATTTTGGTTAAACGCAGCACGAATCAATACGAGTATAATGTAATAAAATGTAGAAAAGCAATTGTAAAAGATGGAATAATTACTTAATGATGACCGGAAGAGGGAAACGATCAAGGAAGTCCTTAACTGCAGCTTCATTCTGTACTCCTGCATTCACAGTAACAACAATAATACTGTAAATATTACTGCAGTAAAAACAGTACAAAAAAGGTTGTAAATTGTGGGAAAAAAAGATACCCACCAGGGTAAAAAGCAAAGTCAGTAGCAGCTTGGATTAATTGGGTTGTATCAGCTTCTTCCATTAAAGTGTCAGACATAATGACAGAAGACAAAGAGTTCTGTTTTGTTCAAGTGTTCGAGGAAAAATATGTTGTTTCTTTTGGTGCAAGAATGAAGTGGTCTGAAGTTGGGTTGACACTTGACACTGAACATAGGCAGGTGTTGAGGTTAAGGACACGTGCGATCAGAGGAGACTAGTGTATGTTGGATTGGGCTTATCTAATCTGTGTGGAATGTGAGATGATAGAGATCCAATAGTAATTTTTTATTATTAATAATGTAAGAATCAGCAACCGCTACTCTTCGGATGCGCACTGG
>CAAKMY010074547.1:0-20742 GCA_901111285.1 Corrigiola litoralis | reverse complement strand
GGGGGGGGGGGGGGGGGAAGAGATATCTCACTCGAGACTCCAAGGAGCCTACTATCTCTGGCTCTTACCTAGGTCCAGTAAGACCACCAAGGACTATTAAGGCATTTATTCAGTAGTGAGACTCGAACCTCAGGCTTGGGTAATGGTAATCAAATTTTTGTAAATACTAAAAATAGGTCATGTGAGAGGGTGGAGGTAGGTGTATGTGATTTTCTTTACGAAACAATTTATATGATTCATGTACTTCTTTCAAAGATGGTCACCTTGTACACCGTATGTGTGTGTTTCAAAGCTAGTTTGACATGAGACTATTAGACAATGAGATGCCAACCGGTTGGATATGGATTTGGACTAGTTCCCTCTACCCATAAAGCAAGTTTTTAAATTCATCTCAAATCTACTATATCAAAAAAAAGTATTCATTCAAAATTTTAGGACTTAGATTATTGAATCTAACAAATTTTGGTTGAGTCTATAATTAACTCATTATCATTTACTTTCGTTATACTTCCACAAGAGGGAGGGGTGTATGTTGCGATTCCGAATATTTCTATCAAGTTCTTGCTCTACAAGCATTTAGTTCCTAATTTTTCTATCAAGTTTTTTCTTTTGTCAAAAAAATTAATTTGGATATCCTACATTTCGAAAAGTATACTAAAACAAATAAACCATCTACAGTAGTTGCTTTCCTTATCTTTGCAACTTCCAAGCATCAAGCAAATCTCATATCCTAGGACAAAAATCTTATGGTAGTCCATTGTGGAAGGTGAAGTATTTGTCCCCTTTAAATCATTAGGCAATTTATTACAAACACCTCTTCTTAAGCTGTGTTTAACTTGTTAGAGTTCTATCAAGACTGGAAATCAAAAGTTCTTAGTATGGTTAAATGATGCAATTGAATATGAAATAGACCAATTGTTGTAGAGGAACGTTCAAATTAGAAGATGTTTTGAAAAATTAGAATAAGAAAACATAAAGTCAACTTTTTGAATTTTATGTAGTTTAGGGTTGAAGAGGATGGACTCGAAGTATATTTATGAATTTCTGAACATTTTGAAAATAGAATAGAAAAGGTCCTAGGAAACATGCCCCATACCCGACTTGTATATGTATCGATAATATTTGATACATAATACGATACGAGGAATTATATTTGTGCTTCCTAGACTCACTTGGCCACAACACACTCTAATCTAACCTTTTTGGTACTGTAAATTTTGTTTTATTTCTAATAAAAGGGTAGTTTTTCGAATATCGATATTTTGGACTTTTAAATAAGTGATTAAGGAATTCAATAGTTTAGTTAGAAATTTAGTGTAATCTTCAACAAGTCAGCTGAATTAAATTAAATGCCTTGCAAGATCATGGTTTGAATGATTTATTTGCCATGTTAAAGTGTAGGGTTGTAGGCATCCAAGATGAAAAAGTACGCAAATTTAAACTCATGAATACACAAAGTGGAATTTAGTCAAAGTTGTACATCCGATTTCAAAATTTGAGCTACCTGCATTGCATTCTACTATGATACTACTAGTATTCATGATTTTAATCATCCCCGAAGCTGTGCGTTATACATCACGTCTGATCCGTGCAAAAATAAGAACGTCAGAAGAAGTCTAGTATGGACCAGCAATCATACCATATATCCGTAGAAACTGTATTCCGTTTTTTTTTTTTTTTTGTTGAAAAAAAAATATGCAAGCCATGAATATGAATATATGATATACTCACAAAATCACAAGTAGAGACAAATGATATAACAACCAATGGCCCCTAAACTCGAGGATCATCATAATTGCATTTTGCTCAGACAGAGTACAACCAAAGTCCAAAACCCAGCTTTTGGTATTTTAGCTCCCTTGCTTTCCGACCTCCTTGGCTCCTCACATAAAAACTACAGTGTAGTGTAACGTTACATTCACATCACGAAATGATATGCATGGCTGGCGGTCCCCCAAAATTCTAATAATTACCAAGTCCAAACTTTGCACCGATATGGTTAAGGGGCGTGCCATGACATTCACCATATCATACATTACTAACTCAGATTGCACTGCCAAAGTACTCGAGCACGCGGGCTCATTTTGAGTTTTGACGACCTAATAGCTAAGTTTTTCTAGGACCACTACTGTATTAAGCCTCATCATCATATATATTACCCCTATATAGTTATCAACTTATCATTACTATGATTCTATGAAGTTCAAACCAGTTAGCTTCTTGTCCCTACGGTCATACAGAACGATTGTAAGATGTAAACACTATGACTAATGAGCAGTACTGAAAAAGGAATGGAAGTTGTTGAAGGTGGAAGGACTTCTAGCGCATTCTCAATTTCACTGTTAGGGACAAAAAGACTTTGCAGATATTGAATGAGACATGGAACTACGAACCATTATATATATAGTAGTAGTACGTAGTACTAAACAAGAGAGATTCATTTCCTAGGGATAGACGAATGGATTGAAGATGTAGCTATGACTTCGACAAATTTATTAGGAAAATTATCATCTCGGTATCATGTGGTTCGGGTAAATTCCTATTTGGTGATCTAAATCTTCATAAATTTCACTTAAGTGATCCAAGCTTCAAAATTCTATCCATTTTAGCGATTTATCATTTATGCATAAGGCTGCTAAGTTTGTCGTGAAAATTTAGTTTTTCAAATTTCGGTTTCTATGGCTCAAGGCCTAAACATTTCGGTTTGTATGTCTTTACGGGCAGAAATTTTAGTTAGATAGTGACATAATTATCTAATACACCTTTTAAAATTCCATATGACAATGTAAGAAGGCTGGGAGAGGCAATTCTAAAGTAACAAGGACTTATACATGAAGTAGGATACAAAAGAGGGGGAAAATGACATTTATAAACTAGCTCGTTTGAGAGACAAGATGACTAGAGACATTAGGATGTTAAAGTTTATAAAGGTTGTTGATCCAAAGGTTTTGGTTGGTGATAAGGAAATAAGGGATAGATGGAGGTCATATTTTTGTAAGTTGTACAACGGTGATCAACGGCAAGTTGTTGGGGATATTAACATATCGTGTGGTAGCTGATGGATACCTTTAGGGAGCGCGCGTACGGAATATTTACATATGATAAAGTATCAGGGGTGGTATTATTGTGAGCATTGATGAGAAATTGGGTATCACAAAAGTACATCGGTATTATTGAATATATATGGTGGTTGTGATAATAGTGTGTATATATCACGGTGGGAGGGACTAAGGATTTTCCTATTACGGTTGGTGTCCACTAAGTGTACGTATGTAGCCCCTTCTTGTTTGTCATAAGTAGAACGTACGAGTTTGATTTAATACAAGATGATACATTGTGGTCCATAATATCCACGGATGACACTATTTTGACTGGTGAAATAAGAGATGGAGTCAATGCTAAGTTGAAAATGTGGTTGCAAACCATGAAAGTTAGGGTCTAAAAATTGTGTCGGGTTAAGACTGAATATATGGAGTGGAGATTTAGCGGCAATGTGAGCTCATATAGAGGTATGGTAAACCTATTGTGGTAATGATCACCGGTTTTTGACCGTTTTAGGTACTTGGTTTTTAATAATTCATAAGGAGAGAGAACTTAAGGGAGATGTGGCCCATAAATAAAAACATGTTGGTTGAAATAAAACAGTATCACATAATTTTTATGTCATCGATCACGGTATGCCCCTTAAGTTAAAAGAACGTTCTAAAGTACATCAACCAAACATGCGTTGTCATATATATGGTACAAAATGTTGGGTTATCAAGAAATTCTAAAATTAAAAAAGTGACCAATATTTGTGGCGAAAATGTCTATGTTACGATGGATATGCTGCACCTATTGAATAATATACAATATGTGAGACAATAAACTTAATTAAGTGATTTGGACATGTAAAAAGAAGGCATGTTGATACACCCTTGAGAAGAATAGAGAGGTGAAGGGATGTGTAAGTTTAAAGAGGTACAAGTGCATTGAAAATGACTTGGATAAGGATAGTTGAGGATGATGCGAGTTTACTAGGCATTAGTGGGAGTATGACATTGGATAGGGCAAAGTGGAAGGCAACAATCTTTATTAGCGATTATGAGAAATTGTGGGTTTATACATTATTTTATTAATTTTACTCATTTCTCTTCATATCGCTCTCAACTCCTCCCCCCCAATGTTCTCTCTCGCGAAACTCTTTACTGGTTCATGTATCACCGACATAAATTATTTTGGGATTAAGGCTTGTTGGCATCATTGTTGTCCTTGTGCGTAAGATTTGTTTTTTGTTAATTGAATACTGATGGCATATTAATCGAATTGAAAAATGCAAACTTTAACATTTGATAAAAAAAATGCCAATCATTACATTTTGAAATATTCGGCATAAGCAAATTTCATAAAATTGAAAATTTTCATAATTTTATATACTGCAAATTTTTCTCTTAACTTAAGATAACCTAACTAAATATCTTTTTACTATTCTAATTTTAATAAATATATTCAATCTTAGTTTACAGTTATAGAAAGGATATTTTATGTATTTTTATATTTTTGAAATTTTTGATTGTGTGCGCTTAGTGTGTGAGAGTAGTAGTCCTCCAAGCCGTTCTTGTAGTTTGCTTCGTATTTTGGCTACTAAATTGTACTGTTATCAAAAGGTTCATAAAAGTTAATTATAAAAAGCCATAAAAAATTAAATCAAAGCAAAAAGTACAAAAAATATAGATTAGAAGACATAACATATAAGACAAGACTTAAGAGGATTCTAAAAAGAATTGTTTTAGTAGATTTTTTTATTTATATAAATCATGTTCAGTTTTATTATGTTCAGTTCAGTTCTGGTCCCCAAAAGGAGGGCCTAAGTCAATCTTGTTGGTTATTGAAGCTTGTTCATGATACTTCTGCTTTATAAAAGAGAAAATTATGTCGAACTAGTCTGAGGTTCACTTTATATGTTGATGTAGTTTGACATTTGCATGATTACATTTAGGTGCCTATGAGCCAAACTAAAGTATTATGCCTAACTTTGATTAGGTCTTTTTGTGCGAGTTGAGTTTGAGTTCTAAAAACTTAACTAAATTTGACTAATTTTATGAGTAGAACCTGGCTAAAATGATAAATTTGTTATTTGGAAGAGGCATTAAAAGAGATGGAGGAAGTTGGCATTTAGTTATGTGTTATACTCATAAAATTAGTTAAATTAGTTAAGTTGTCCAACAGTATGGTTAACTCATCAGAATACTTGCAAGAGTTAAGAGTTACACTAAAGTTTGACTCAAAGGTCACCTCAATGTAATTATATAAATGTCAAGCTTCCTTAGTGTAATTAACCTTGGTGTAATAAACTACAACCTCAAGAACCTCACTATAAATTTTTTCTAATGATATTAATTAATCATTTTAGCCCCCTCTTAAAGTTGTTATTATTAATTAAGTATTCTAACTACTAAAAGAATCCCTACAAATAAAATTAGCAAATATAAATACATGTTCAACTTATGAGGTACATTTTCTTGTTCTCATTAACTACATCAAAATAAAATATAGTCCTCATCAGTTTGCCAAATCTTATAATGCTAGCTAGCTACATGTGCATTACACTCTAAAACAATATTGGTCAAACTTACAAACTACAATTTCGTGCATGAATAGATAAGAGCCTAGCAAAACTACTACAACAACAACAACAAAAATAATAATCTATTATTGTTATTAACAAAGTAAGTAAAATTTAATGTTTGACAACCCTTATTTATAAATGAATGGAGTTAAAAAGAAGGATTTGGTGTTGATAAATGACAATCGAACAATTCACCAATCAACAAAGCTCGAAGCACGTATAAGAAATTGTTTTAACTTGTAAAAGGCCTTAAATTATGACCCTAAAAATGCGACACTCTTAAAACTTATCAAGGAAACTTGACCACCTTTGCAGTCTTAACCAACTCATGTCCAATATATAAACCAAAACAAAATCAAAAAATGGAAATACAAAGGGGAAAAAAATGGGGGAACAATCCACATATATATCAACCCTTTGTCCATCCCCGAAAATGTGCTGACAAAGAAAAGATACAAAGATGGGTGTCGCAGCAGCAAGAGAGTTGGAGATTGCATTAACTATGCTCCTTCCACGGCCACTAGAGTTAGAGGATATCTTTTTTTTTTTTTTTTGACAAAGTGTTAGAGAATGTCTACTCCGTACTTGTCTAGTAGAGTAGTAACTGGCCAACTGCGTTCACAAAGATATCCAGGCTTTACGTAACAAATTAAATTTGGCGCCATTAAATTTTCTAAGAAAAATAAAAGAAATATGTACGTGTAATACTTGGGTCAT
This sequence comes from Corrigiola litoralis, assembly GCA_901111285.1. Taxonomy (NCBI): domain Eukaryota; kingdom Viridiplantae; phylum Streptophyta; class Magnoliopsida; order Caryophyllales; family Caryophyllaceae; genus Corrigiola; species Corrigiola litoralis. The sequence continues at coordinate 14,417 of CAAKMY010074547.1, read as the reverse complement.
CTATTTAAACTAAAATAAATTTGGAAACTTGATTAAAAGAATAAGATAACGTCTACGAATGTGATATGGCATTATCGGATAGCGGGTGCTACCTATAAATTGAGTGACATCCTCTTATACACGGGTTTGAACCTTATCATTAGGGGGAGTATGAACGGGTAAGTCATAAATATAGAGGTGATGTTAGTCGAATCAGTTAGCCAGTTAGGCCATCTTCTTTTCAACTGAAATTGGCAAAACTAAACTGAACTGAATTAATTGGAACTAAACTGAACTGAACTAAATGGAAATAAACTTAATTGAATGGAAGGGAAATTGAATTGAATAGAGCTAAATTGAACTTAACTTACTTAACTTAAGAGATATTTATTGATTTTGCTATAGATTATTATTGTTATTGTTATTGTTAATCTAGTGCTAACTTTATTTTATAATTTTATTAATAAGGATTTATTTCTCTGAATTAAATTAATTGAACTGATCGAGCTAAAATGAACTAAACTAGCTAGTGAAATAGCTAGAAGTTACAATTCTTAATGACATCGAGGAAATATGCAATGGTATCAATGAGGGGGCCACCAAGGACAAGCTCACTAATGTTTTCACACGATGCAAGGAATGGCTAGCAGCAAAGCCAAGGAGAAACCTCAAACAAGTCGAGAGAGAGAAGCTCACAATGGTGGATTTGCTAGCAATTTAGCAAAGTTGGCGAGGAAAGAATTCACTTTCCATAATCACGGTCAGCAGAATATGCATGAGGCCTAGGATTGAAATCAAGGATTTCTTCGATGAAACAATGGGCCTGAGGTCAAATGTTTGTAGTAATCTAGTTTTATCTTTTGGACTCGATCTAGTACTTAAAAGCTTTATTAGTAATGTAATTTAGGCGCGCTGAGCCTCCTATTTGCCAAAAACAAAAAAACAAAACTAAAGTAGTAAGGTATATATATATATAAACTTAGCCGGAATAAAGGTTTCAAATAAGTGGTTCGTCCACGACACAAACCTTGATCTAGCGAAGTTTGTTCGACTTTTATGCGATTAGTTATATGATGATCTTGCGATTTATTCCATCAATTAATTCCCAATTTTCAGAAGCATGATGATTACTACTGTGCTTGCGGCTGTGTATTTCAAGTGCTCGTAATCAAGCTATTTAGGAGTCTTCTAGTAAAGCTTGTAGTGAGAATAGTCAGAGAAGATGTGAGGTTAATCAAAATAAGTCATGCCGAAGAAAGGAAGTATGCTACTCAAAAGAGATAGAGTGGCCGACTTGAAAATTTGTAACTGGTTCTTTTGCTGTTTATTTTTTTGGCTCTTTGAACAGTGCTCGTTGATGGCTTATGGCATCTCCCTTTCGCAAGTATAATTCTTGTTGTTTCTTGCGCTTAATATCTAAACTTTTCCCCAAAAGAAAAAAATCAAAACATTAAAACTAATCAAACAAAAAATTTACCACCTCATTTAAATCTTACCGCCTAAAATTTTCAAATAGAAAAAAACAAAACTAACTTACCGTCTAAAAAGTAAGAAGGGTCTCATCAAAGTTATCTCTGACTTTCCTATGAACAACATGAAACAGCTAAGAATACAAATTGTCAAAACACAAACTTATCCTGCTAATTGATCTTTACAATATCAAGCTGCTTAATTCTGTTCACAATCTACCTTTTAACTGTATTAACAAGATTGCTTTGTTGCGATGCAAGTTGTTATTAAAGACACACACAGATCTGGCGAACATTTGGATTATGATTCACTACGTTTCAAATAATTTACATTTGATGATGGACCTGTTGTTCTCTCTTATGCTCCTCTTACCTGTTTGTCCGTCTTCTTCATTGCCTGCAAGGTGTTAGCTTTGTTCACCTTGTAAATTAGACTACAGGAGAAACTTCAGGTGGATTCCTTAGTTAATTTGACGTGTCATGTAGACAGTAATTAAAGTGCCAACCTAAGTGAGTACTGAGTACTAGCTTAAAGGTAAACAGGAGAAGTAATTTTCAGCATCATTAAAAGCTTCAAACGTCAAACTATAAGAAGATGAAAAGTTGCATCAATCTTATCACTGATGTATGTGTCCTGTACAGTCTAAGTTGCCTATTGTACTAGGCACTAAGAACAAGCCAATTCATATCCCATCCTACCATCACACAATAAAACGTCAACAATTTTCAACTGATGTGCTTTATAGTGGGAATAGACTGCAATATCTACTGACAGGGTAAAATAAACTAATAGGTAAAAAGTAGGATCATAGATTCATAATAATGATATTTAGGACTTCAGGTGCGCAGATATAATACTTTTCTGGTGTTTATGACCTTACAAAAATCATATCATCCATAAAATATACGGAGTACTGTGGAAAATAACATTAATACGGAGTGCATTTTACATATTAACAAATTAAAATCGATCAAAAGAAATCAACTGCACCAGAAAAAAAATACTTTTACCTTGACATCATCAATTATATAAGCATAGGATAGTTCAGGATCCCCATAATACATAGTACAACTAGCTTGAGACAAGGTAAAGTTAGAACAAACATTCACCTCCTTATACAACAAAGGCAAAGCAACGTAAATATAAAATACGCCCTACCTAGATGTCATACCATAACGTAACATAGCACATCTGATTATTTTAATAGTTGGTGACCCTAAAGTCAAACCAACTCAGACAAGGAAGACATGGGGGCATGGAGTGATCACTAATCAGTAGGTCCACATGCAGTCAAGCTCAGTGGCACCTAGCCCCATCCTTCCACCACTAGCTATTCCACCACCATGGTGGTCTAACCCTCCACCACCCCAGTTGCCCATCATCATACCCAAATCACCACCATTGCCGCCACCGGCATTGCCACCTACATTGCCATGAAAGGGGGCCTGGCCGCCAACCCAAGGAAGGGTAAGGTTCTCCTGGAGAGACCTGAGGCTAGGGAACATAGGCAACCCACTCATATTGAACCCACTTGTAGTTGCACTCCTTGGTGTTGTAGTATTATTGTTCAACATTGTAGTTGTAGGTGGTGCTGGGAAAGTCAGTTCAAAGGGGTTGAAATTGCTGATGCTACTATTAGCATTGCCAACATTAGTAGTGTTGCTGTTGGCATTGCCAATGTTGTTGATCATGGAGAAACAGGACACGTGCTCTTTCTTGATTATCGCTGCCGAGTTGTGATCAGCTTCACTCCCATTGTCGAAGGAGCAGCCGTCACTTGCAGCTGCTCCTCCGTAGGCAGAGGAGTCCAGGAGTGGGGGAAGCTGCTGAGAGACCGAGGAAGGAGAGCTGCAGACTTCTGCATAGAGGCTCATACCACCTCGAGCTTTCTTCCCTCCAGTTGCACCACTGCTTGCTGTTGTGCTTGTCCCAGTGCCACTCTTCTGGAACACCCTTGAGATCACCCACTCATCCTACAAGACACAAGCCAAATGAGAGGAACAATCATGCGTTTAGACTCGGACAAAATTAAACAAAAGGGTCGAAATGATGAATGACATAATTAAGCTCATTATTATTAATAGTCTCATAATACATATATCAACTCAGAAAAGAAGATCAGACTTTGTGGTGCAGTAACACTCACACTTTTGTGCTTTACTACAACTTACAGACATAACACATCATTAGATATACTAATGATGGTTATCTCACGTAAATACGGAGTAAGGATCGATCATGAAACAAAATAAACCTAGCCTTTTTATGCTCTATTTCCAGACAACACACAACATAACCATACATATTACTCCGTCACTAACAAACCTCACAAAAGTTTCTTATTATGTTCTTTCTGATTACTATATTGTACTATATAGTTAGGAATGTGTGAAAATGATGGCACTTTTATGTCCGAATTTATTGGTATAAAAAGATCGTACACATGTAATAATGCTCTATTATGTACACATTTGTACTGGTACATATTAGGAAAACGATGGTACTCCTAAGTTTGAGGTTAATCATACAAAAAGAACCAAATGCATGTAAATGTAGCTATGTAGCTATGTAGGTTACCTTGGAGGTACGGGAGAGGTAGTGATAGGCAAACTTTCCCTCAAGACGGTACTCATGCATCACCCAGTTGCTCTTCTCACCCTTGGGAGCTCTTCCCCGGTAAAACACCAGGGTTTTCTTCATGCCAACCAATGAACAAGTCTTGGAGCTGTATATCTCCCGGTCTTTCCCGGTTGCCTTCCAGTACCCGGCCTCAGTTGCCCGGTTGGTCCTCAGCCCCGTAGGGTACTTCCGGTCTCTCAGGCTGAAGAAGTACCACTCTTTCTCCCCCATCTTTGCCTTCTCTGCGATGAACAACAATTTATACTTCTTATTAGTGAACTCTTTAACACAATTACATTCTACGTAAATGTAGCTCTGTAGTTACTAATATGCACATAAACTACACAACATTTTATTTAGTCTCAATGTCACTATTAGAAGAGGTAAATTTAGCTGATAAAAATATCATAAAATTAGAAAGATCATCTAAAGTGGGAGAATAAGTGTCATTATTGAAGGAGGACAAATTAGTTGGTAATAGCATCATAAAATTAGAAAGATCATCTAAAATGTCATTATCAATTGAGAGAGGAAATCTAGTTGATAATGATACCATAAATTAGAGAGATAATCAAACGTGTTATTATTAAAAGAGGAAAAGTGTTGTTGAAATAATATCATAAAATTACAAAGATTATCTATAAATCCCTACCTAGAGGAGATTAATTTAGACTTATTCTTGCTACAAAGGTAAACCCTTTTACTCTTACTTTATGCCTTTTTAAGACATGATGAACATACAAAGCATATGAAATATGAACGAACGACAAGGGGAAAAGTACACAAACAGGAGCAAGAAGTTGTTCGGAGAAACTTTTCTTACAAAATTGTGAAAGCAAAATATTTAAAGATAGATCATCATGACATAACAAGCTTATGAGTTCTGTAAAGAGTATGATGCTAATGGGACAAAAAGAAGTTTTAATGAGTTCTTTAAATACAACTTTCCAAAAAGTTTAGTTAGAATAACACAACACTTAAAACAAGATTTTATCAAAGGGTTACACTCCTCATAAAATGATGAGTATGTTTTATGAAACTATTACGTACAACTTTACTAGAAGAAAGCTAGACAAGCACATATGAAGAAATGCGAAAGATAAGGTTTGTTACATGTTAGGTCTATCTTACAAACATAAAAGTGACAAACTATGGGATTAATTAAGAACCACTTAGGACCAGAAAGAAGAAGAGTAAGATCATGTAAAAAGGTTAAAAGGGTGGTAAGTAGTGTATTTACCAGGGAGCTCCCAGGGCTCACATTTGTTAAGGTCGACTTCAGCAATGGCACGGCCAGTGAAATTACTATCAAGGACTTTCTTGAGGAGATAGTAAGTAATGAGTTCCTCGTCAGTAGGGTGGAACCTAAACCCTGGAGGTAAGTTTGCCTCACTGTTGTCAAAATGAAGAAAGAAAGGCTCCATCACAGAACAAGAAACAAAGGAAGAAAAAGATGCTCAAAAGTTGTAGGTTTATTCAGCTGTGTTTGGGGGATATAAAAGAAGAGGGGGGCCAGAAACCAATAATTATAAATGTTTTTATTTTTAAGTTTTGTTTTGTTTTGTTTTTGTGTTGTTCTGTTCTGTTCTGTCCTATATCTGTTCTTTGTTCTGCTGCTGCTGTAGTCTACTAGTCTCTCTCCTCATTTATAAGTTTTCCATAGGCTTAGGTGATGTATGATTTAAGAGAGAGGAATTTGGGGGGTGGAGTATTGCGTGCGTGCGTTAGGAAATTTGCAGGGGGGGTGGTATTCCTGTGTCAGTGAAGAAAATGTGAGTTGAGATTGTTTTTTACTTGGTTTGTTACATTTAAAATTTGTTTTTGGGAGGGGAAAATGGGGGAAGATTTCACCATGCATCGATAAAGCTGAAACAATATCTCAATTTGTCAGCATAGTACAAAGCTTTCTTATAAAATTTTATTTTTGATGAATCTTTTGGATAGGAACAGAGGAAGACAGGGCTAGTGTGTAAGGGTAAGGCACTGTAAGAAGGTAATATACTAGTAAATTATTAGTTGTTGGGTAAATGTTTTTGCTTTTTCTTAATTCTTTCAAAGGAGATCATTTGTAAGGCAAAGTCACTATGAATGATCATTTAGGTACTTCCTTTGCTCATATCAGCAATGAAATTTCGGACATTTGTTAATCAAATCCTCAAAGTAACATACTTTTATATTTAATAACGAGGATAGCCTATATAAGCTTCATTGTACAGTGTTATTATCAAGATTTCTGTAATAAACGTCAAGCAGTGCACTCGAACCCATTTATACACCATCAGATTAGTCAAGATAGTCTAACAATTAACGTGAAATAGTTCATTCACCAACACCATCGTAGCATACGTGATCTACCTTCTTGAATGGTGGAATATTACTTTTCAAATGAAACAGTTCTTACTATAATGTTAGGATTTGAACACATGACCTTAACAACACTCTAACTACTAGACCAAATCCTTTGGTAAATCTTTTCATTTAACGAATATACTACTGATCAGTTACATTGAGACTTATGTTAACAATTTCCCATTTGAGAGTTCACACCTCATGGCTAATTTTATTCCATATGATGAATTTTACACCAAGTGATAACTTTGAGATGTCATTTTAATAGTAAATATATAAGGGTCTAATGTACAAATAGACAAAATTGTGCACATTCTTGCTTGGTTTTACCATATAAACATTATATCATAATGTTGTTATATATTTCAATATTCGAACACAAAATAGTCTGTTTATGTATACCTCATATCAAAGCATGTCATTATACAATAAAATATGATGATTGCATTAAAGTTATGTTGGCATATATACTAAAGTTATAAGGAAAATTTGATATGAATAATCTGAAGTTTGGGTAGTTCATTTTTAATAGTCCCAACTATGGATTATTATAGGATAATCCCAACTCTGCGTCATTTTTCAACTAGTGGTCCCAATTTCTCCGATCATATTTTCCGAACCTAGTTTCCCCCCCGAACCACCCACTAATCACCTATTTGACCCCCAAACCTTCAACATCCACCCAAACTCGCCACCAAACACCCAACTCACACCCAATAATCACCTCCATCAATCTTCCTCACCAAACAAACTGTGTCTATCATCCAAGTTGGCCGCCATTTTTTCGAACCTCCCTCAACTACCCCATCTATTTTTCTCCACCTCCCTCATACACTCCTTTATCTCACCTCCCTCGTAAAAAAGCCAATCTGATGCGTTAAGGTGAGGGGTTTGGACGCAATCCCATAAAATCTTTTTCCATCTTTGATTGATTTTGAAAACCAAACAAGACTTAAATACAGACCCATGCACCATTGACTTCAAAGCAAAACTGCGTCCCTCTGTTTTGCGTAGCTTTTCAGAGGAGTATGGTGTGAAGGCAAGGGAAAAGAGGGGTGAGGGGGGGCGATGCAGTTCGTTTTGTATTCTTTTTTTCTTTTCATGTCTTGTTTGGTGGTTTGTATGAGGTGGGTTTGGGTGTTTTAAGGTGTTTTATGTGGTGGATTTGGGTGTTTGGTGTTGTGTATGAGGTGGGTTTGAGTGTTTTAAGGTGTTTTGTGTGGTGGGTAGGGGTGTTTTGGTGGTTTAGGAAGTGAGTTTGGGTGGTTTGGGGGAAAAGAGGTCTGGTTGCTAGGTTCGGATAAGTCGGGACCACTAGGTGAAAAAATGATGCAAAGTTGGGATTATCCTATAATAATCAAAAGTTGGGGCTATTGAAAAAGAACCGTTCAAACTTTGAATTACTTCTATCAATTTTTCCAAATTATAAATTATGTATAGAAATTAATCTTTCTATTTATTGTACATAATAATTATTACTATTATTGATATTAGTGTTGCTATAATTATTAAATACTATTACTACTAATATTATCATTTGTATTATTAGTATTGTTGATGATAATGATGATGATGATGATGATGTTGTTGTTGTTGTTGTTGTTGTTGTTACGTTGTTTTTGTTGTTGTTTGATTATTGTTAGAATTCATGTTGTCATAGTTGTTCATTTGAGTTCAATAAATCAATTTTGGTGGCACTTTAAGTGAACCTTTATATGCACATTTAATCTTAATGTTTAACCCAAAGAAAAGAGTTTATGTTAATAGTTTTATTAGATGATGTATTTTAATATGATGCCTTTTTCTTTGATGTTGGGGAACTAAGATCATAACATATCCTATTCTAAACAAATTATAGTTTTTTCTCGGAAGGAATATAAGAGGCTATATTAATCAATTTGAGTAATACAACCTATAATCCCTCCCAAGGATACCCAATGATGAAACCAATCTAACTATGGAAACACTAATTACAACCAACTCAACTAACATAAAGCATAGAACTAAGGTAGCCTAGCATCAAGATTTTAATAGCTATTACAATGGAATCACAACGTCGAGATGATTATAAAAAGTCCTTGAGTTTCTCTCAACCCACAGCTTGTACACAACTAATGTACCCCTGAACCTTCTTTTGTGCCTTGATTTCTCCCTATTGTGAGCCAAACTCCGTTGCAGTTCTTTTACAATAATGTGATTTTATGAGCTCTCCTTTTAAATCTCAGCCATATCCGAATCTCAATCCATATACCATTTGAGAAAGAGCAACTAAAAAAAAGGTGAGGTGAAGTTTCTATTACAACACTACACAGTCTACACCTGCTAGCTATATTAAAGCCTATTTCCTTAAGCATGTCATCAGTATGCACATAACCACTAGCAGCAAACAAGCTAATGATTCTATGCCTAGGATAGATGCTAGTTTTCGACAAATGCTTAATTCTTGGCAAAGCTGTCTAAATAAGTCATAGGCTACCGTCAAATTTAGCTTGCCTTGTTGCAGCCAAGAAGAACGAGCAACTTTAGCTTTGTCAGAACCACCCAATGAACAAAGAAAATTTGAGATTGACGAATTATACAAGCGCCGAGATGACACAAAGTCCCATGTGTTGACCAAGTGAGAGATTGTGGTCGTAGGTTGTCAAGGTTGGGGGTGGTTTTCGACTTGTCGTTGTGAGTGAATATGGGTTGTTGGTCAAGTTGGGTAATATGAGTTATATATTAGTAATTGTATAGTACTCCGTAAAGCTAAATAATGTGGTATCTTGGTTGGTTGTCTGTGTGATATTTGAAATCTGAGGTCAAGGGTTCAAAACTCTTTTTGGACATTTTTGCAATTGTAATTAAGATAATGAACTTGATTAAATAAGAAAAAAATGCCATGCCATAGAAAACGATAATAAATTATGCCATGTAGGATTTTTTTTGTCAGAATTCCATCTCCGGTCACCTGAGGTACATTTCTATCAAACAAGTTGCATGTTGGGATTAATTTTGTGAATTTCGTAAGGTCGGAGTATTTTTGTCAGACCGCCTCAAGGTGGGATTATTTATATCAATTTTTCCAAAAATTTGTAGCCTTCAACTTTGAAACAAGTCTAAATATAGGACTTCAAGAAACTTGAGTACTCCAAGCTGAAGAAACCAAGTCTTGGAAGCTAGGGTCATCACACCAGCGATTCAAGAACCTGAAGATACGTGGCTTTCTAACATTATCCAACCCAATTTTATAAGAATCACAAAGTAATCAGATATGTCTGAGAGTAGAAACCAGCAAATGAGTTACTAAAACAATCAACGCAAGCCTAATTCGCCACAACACTATCTTGAATCACCCAAGAAGCATCAGAATATCGTTTGTTAGTCCAAGTAAACCGACAACCTTTAAAAGAGAGAGAGAAAAAAGTTCAGCTCTACCAATTGCTTCTCGAAAGTCTTCAATGTCCCATCTGTTAATACCATGTCTGCTCTATTTATCGTGTCACTTAAAATGATATTGAAATCTCCATCAAGCAATCGGGGGTCATTGACCACACCCTCTTGAGCAAACAAGAAATCTCATAATTGCTTCATAGAAACACCATCATTTGCTGCATACACAAAAGTGTATAGAAAACTAACACCAGAAGTAATTTGTGTTATTCAGGTGTGCACAAACTATCAACACTCTGAAAATCAACTATAACATCGCTTTGATTCCAAAGCAACCACTTTTTGTCGTTATAGTGTTTACTATAGTTGCAAAAATAGAGAATTGACCAATTTTCTTTGTAATTATGTACTTTGATTTATTTTCATTAACTCTAGCATTCAGGATTGTTATCACATCGATCCTCTATGGCCTAAAGAGGTCTTAAACCTCTTGATACTTTGAGGGGTCATTCCGACCCTTTATATTCTAGTTTGAGAGGATCATGGAGTGGTGTCAGGTGGCTAATTACCCCCCTCTCCAGGAGCATCTCCACGTGAATCCCAAATTTCTACATAAATATCATCCAGAATAACACACTTGCTCAGCATTATCTTCATAATAACCTTCCAAAGCCTAAAATCTATTGGATGTAGCTCTAAGATCCACAACAACCTTCTTGCTTAGTATAGACTCTTTCTTCTTCACAATACTGAAGCCCTCACTATCCTACTAAACCACGATGGAATTTGACTGTTGTAATCCTTCTGGTTATCCATAAGTACATGGGTCTTTGTCTCATCGACCTCCTTTACATGCCTACATTTACCAGAGTCGTATGTCCTTTTTACCACACCATGTACAATAGGCAAGTAGCCATTTATACTCCAATCTTTGCTGCACACTTTCAAAAGGAGTTTGCATAGGGTCTTTCAAGACTAAAAGCTTAGCCAAGTCCACCTTCACCATAACTCTAACAAACAACAACTTAACATGGTAAGCCTATCTGCATATAGTGGAGTACCAACTCCACGGGAAATTTTACTAAGTGCAGTATCTTACCTTGAGAATAGGTCTAATCCAGGGAACATCACCCATACAACGAAGGTAGAAATGTTGTTTAATTCGAAACTAAAAGTTGGAGTCCACATATTCAACATAAGAACATGTCCTTTTAACATCCATTTCCCACTCCTCATAACTTCATGTATCTCTTTCTCGGAATCAAACCGAAACACAAACCACTCTTTTTCGAAGTAGTGTACTCTTAACCTTTCATTGTTTCGAAACAAACCCACCAACAAGTGTAATTTTTTTTCCAACCAGACCCTTATCAACATTTAACTATCTAGGTCCTTCTCAATTTTCTAATTAACAACACTATCAACATCATTTGAGACTAAGTTGGAGCCATTATATATGATGAAGTGACTTCAGAGCATGGTCCAAAAATTCACTGACAACAATAGTAGTAGGCTTGTCTAAGGGTTGATAAGAAGTACCTGAACTACTACCATCGTTCTTAGGAGTAGTAGTGTAGCGAGAGAGTTACTTGTTGAGAGGTGTGGATGGCCTCATGATCTAGTTGTCGCCATTAGTGTAGAGCTACAAACTATTTTGTAGGAGAAACACTCTCATATTGTCTCTAACTTTTCTCTAATTCTAGTTATATTTTCTTTTGTCCATTGGAGCAACTAATATTACAGGAGAGGGTATATGAGAATCCGAACTCAGGACAACCATCAACTAGGTTGAACTCCCAACCATTGTCCATTGTGCCAAGCTTATTCCTTAAAGTAAATTCTGACCATATATTATGAATTATTTCCTTCAATTTTATCCTTCTTAGCAAAATGGATTTTTAATTATTTTCAAAAATGAAAAAGTGATTGACCCCACCCCACCTCTACACTCACCAACCTCCCACCCAAACTCCATCTCTTCAAAACCCGAAACCACCCTACCCCTCTCTTACACCCACCACCCCCATACCCAAACCCCATCTCTCCATAACCCGATGACCACCCGACCACTCAAACGAAGCTGACCCCACGCTCACTTCCTCCCCCAAACCACATCTCTCCAAAATCAAAATCCATCCCTCAAACCCACCACTGCCCAAGCCTCAAACTCATACCATTGAAAAACCCCTATCTCCCCACCCCTAACCTATTCCCGAAAATGTTGCCGCTCTTGTCCTCGAAAGCCTTATAACTTCCATTGGCACGTGGGTCACGGGTGGCTGGAAAAGGGTGGAAATCACCGGGAAAGTACAATAGTTGGCTGAAAAGGGGCGGGAGTAGCCGAAAAAGTGTCTTGATTGGCTGGTATAGGGTCAGAGTGGCTGGCATAGGGTCGAGGGTGGCTAGGATAGGTCGTAAGTAGCTAAGGGGGATCAGGGGTGGCTCGGAGAGGGTTGAGGTGGGATCTTAGTGTTGTTGGGTTGAGGTTAAGGATGGTGGTTGCTTAGAAATGGAAAGGTTGGGTATATTTTAGATATATCGTTGTGGAGGTGGGGTTATGGGGGCGTTGGTCGGAGTGGGTGTAGCGGTGTTGTGGTAGTTAAGGTTAGAAGAAGTGGTCGTGACAAGAGGTAAGTGTTGCTAGCACGAGGAGTGGGGGTGGGTGGATGGTGGACTGAAAGGGATGATGGTAGAGGATTCTTTTTGGTTACGTCAGTGGAAAAGTGACAGAAAGGAGACGGAGTTAGCAGTTGGGTCACATGTCACCAAAATGGGAATACAAAAATCTAAGGGCTCCAACTGTAAATTATGCGTCAGGACATCATTTATGAATTTTTCCTTTCTAAAATATAACAAGGCATTTTAAAACACATAGTATTAGTGTGAGTGGTCGTATGAACAAAGATCATAAACGACGTAAAATGTCGGGTGGAGGGGGGGAGAATGTTGTGTAGTAGTATGGTAGCCGACCACTGCCAAAAACTCATGTCCAGCTTATCAAGATGGGACGAAAATACTTCATTTAAATAAGAAACACTCATTTATAATGCAATGTGAGACACTATGTCCTTCACAAAACCCAAAGGAAAGTTCTTACAACTTTGCATCATCTAACACATGTCATTTGAAGGGAATGTATATTTAACTTGACAAGAGACTTAATCAAAAAATAATTTTGTCAAAAAAAAAATTGAATTAAAATGGTCACTTTGTATGAACATTGCTTAACTCCGGAACAAATGAACATTGCTTAAGTCAAAAAGTAACATTTGAGACAATTTCTAATTTATAAATGTAGTGTATTACATATAAAGTAAATCTTTATGATTATCAAAAGTGTACATCAAAATTTAAAATCTTAAAAATTCATATTTTATCTTAAAAAATTTATCTCAAAAATTTATATATATAATGATGATGATCAATTTATAATCGGTGTATGACATAAAAGATTTGTATACCATTCTGAGCAGGTTGACATTTATCAATAATGATTTTTAATTGAAATCCGATATACAAGGTTGACATCAACCAAGACAATAGGAAAATATCATTCTACTTATTACTCCGTATGAACTCAATCACTCATAGAATGAGGATACATGCATGGATCAAATTCAGCAATCGAATCCATCTAACACGTCCATCCATCTGTCCTCCGTCTATCATTATCAAACATCAGAAAACGCGATTGATGGTCTGGGATTTTGATGCGTCATTGCTCGGATTTTGATATATGATTTTTATTTTTAAAATCCCAACTCGCATGCTGCTTTATATCAAAATCACCTCATCAATTTGCATGCTCACCCCCAATCCAACTTCCGCTTGTCCAGAGGCCCCCACCTTTCAATCCTTCCTTTTGTCCACACTTTAAAGTTGTAGGAGCCAGGGTAGTGGCAATAAGTTCACAATAGACTGTGGTTTCCTTAAAAGTTTAGCAAAATCCTCCGTTATCTTCTGCTATGTTTGGATGCAGTTCTACACCCTTTCCTATTTATGGCTCCTTGGAACTCAGAACTCTGCGCTTCCAAAATTCCCCTAATTTATATGAACTGGAGCTAGTGGTAGATTTGCGTATCATATTGCAGACATGCAGTAGGCGCTTTCCTTTTCGTAAATATCATGCATACATAATACGGAGTACATTACATGAATGATACACATGGCACGTAATATTGAGACTAGAGGTTCATGGTTTAACACATACTTTTATGTAACGCCTATCTCATCCAGTGGAAAAAATAATGTAGAGCTGAAAAAGTGTATAGCCAACGGTAGGGTGTGAAAAAATCCGAAATGGGAACTCGAATGCGAAAACACCGAACCACTAATTTGACAGCACTTTTGAACAGTTTTTTTTTTTCAAACTGAACAAATAAATTTTAAGTCAAAAACAATGTTTGGTTGCCCATCTTTGAAATCATTTTTTTTGGAAAAAAAAAATCAATTAGAAACAAACCGAAAGTAGAATTTTTTCACTTCTAAAAACTGATGAACGTTTTGTTATTTTCACCAATCATTTTAAAGATAAATTATAAAGATTTTGATGGTGAGATTATACTCATTTTTAATGGGGGTTACTAAACGCAGCACGATTTTCGTTAAATGCAACACGAATAAAAATA